>OY829505.1:31176927-31420910 GCA_963691665.1 Clepsis dumicolana | reverse complement strand
CGTTCGTTTTTTACACCGCGGTGCCACTGGGAGCCGTAAACGGGCGCATCAATCACCGCTTTGTGCGCGCCGCCACTCCGCCAGCGACTAATGATTGAGACGACGCTGACCCGCGCCCTGCGCCCGGCCGCGGCAGCCGCCTCGGCCGCGACACCGACACCCATCCGACCGCTTCAAAGCACGGAGCCCCAACACGTAATTGCCAAACGATCATTACTTTAAACCTAATTTCTCCTACCGTTAGCGAGACCGTGTCTGTTCTTTCGTTACTTGTTTTACGTGCTGTACAAAAAGTGCACAACATTCGCAAACGGTTATAAACCAGTAGCTTAGCCTGCGGCTATTACTGTAGGTTCAATGGAATAAAAAACGATTGAACAAGAATTTAGGTAGGTAGTACGTACATAGTTATACATATCATTCAAGATCATTCAGCCATCTATGCCAAATTCTGTTCAAGGAACAGTCGTCGTAGTAAAGTGTATAATAATAAAAACCCTTTAAACACCGAAAAATTAAGGTGAACGCCACTGACTGTTGTTGCTTCAAAGCGCCCAGAAATTAGGATCATACTTATACCCTCGTGACAAATGGCAAAGATTAGTGTGAATCACAACAGTTTATTCTGTAAAACTAGTTGGGAACGGGCTTCGTCAAACACTATCAATCACGGAGCGCCCGCCGCGGGCAGAATTGCTTTAATTTGATAAAACGCAATTAGCTACCAAAAAGAAATCTAATCTGAACTTACGTTTTTTGGCCGGTATAATTTTTGGGATGCGTTCCACTTGTCAATTATGAACGCTATAAGCTCGAGTTTAGTTTCTTTATTTAATTTTGAATATATTTCGTATTCACTAGATGACACAGAGCCATGAGCCGAAATATCATGTTTATTTACAAATCCTTTTTATACGTACTTTTAGCGTGATTTATGTAAATAAGGTACCTATATACGGTGATCGTATTAAGTTTTCTGCTCAAAATGGAAATACCTAATACTAGTTGATGTTTCTTTGTACACGCACTTGTTTTACATGCTGCATGGTGCATGGGGGTAAAGACGGGCTTGCAGCACGAGCCGAGTGGAACGCCGCAGGCTTAATGTCTAATTCTCTGTGCTACCAACAGGTGGCAGCAGTGCAGCCGCGGCTTTTCAAATCTGACAGACGCCATTGCCTTTACGTCAAAAAGCCGCGCGAATAAAATTAATGATGTTCGCGCCTTAATGACGTCTCACGACGCCGCTCCATTGTATCCGTAATACAACAATTATTAAGATCATTTATTAAGTTTATTGATCTTTTAACTTAATCTTTTATTTCGTAATTTAGTTACATGTGAGCTGCGAACTCTGAAAAAAATATCTCATATGCAGAGGCACTTTTTGGACTATTTTTGTCATTATACGCCGTGATGTGAGCGGGTCTTTGAATGTGGAAGCAATTACTGCCCCGCATGTGGTTTGATTATGTACGACGGTTCATTCCATCTAGCGGTGAGGCTATAAAACGCTGGTAAAAACATTACTAAAACCTTTGCCGATGGTAGTTTTTAAGCTTCCGTTGCTAAATTGAAGTTGATATTAAGAGCTATTGTTACAATTTAGATATAGGTTGGTGTTTTTTCATGTTGCTTTTGAACATTAGGAGAACGAAGAGCTTTGAAGAGATTTTGTGGTTGGCTGCTAATGTATCGTCAGGGGAGGAGTGACAGTTAGGGAACGTAGCTACTTAGTTTGGATGTATGCAAAGTATGTTGATGGCGCAGTGAAGGCGGCGGCCGGCAGTTGCTCCTAATTACGAGTTAGTCAACAGTTAGCCTTTGACGCTGGAAACTTAGGCGTCTCATAGCTATTAGCTATACTTGAACCGTGATAGGTAGATCTAGAATGATATTCATGAATTAGGTAAGGTTTGTGGCTTTGAAAAAGGTGCAAAGACTAGTTTGCAATAGCCCAACAGAATCGTAGCGAATTGGCTGTAGGTAATATCTGATAGACAGATGGACGACAGAAACACTTTGACATCCTATATAAATGGGTTTCGTATAAACGATTACATTACGAGGTTCAACACATCCTCCTTTGCGTTTCGCAGTCGGTTAAAAATAAAATGACAAATCTGCTATGCAATTATTTGAAACAAACATATTAGTTCTATACTTACGTGTATGTTAGTTATACGAGTATGCTACGAATTCCCGCCGGTCATGGCATCGAAAACCATGTGCAGTACCTATCTGGCAAATAGTTAAATTTAAATGTGAAGCTTAGAAAATTTGAAAATTTCAACAACTTCTGAATCGATGGTAATTTGATGACTGACTGGGCGAGGACGGGCGAAAAGTGAAAATTGGTGGAATATTTTAATACCATATTCAGAAATAACAGAAATCCAAGATTTGTAACCGTTCAACTTATTTTATTTATGTTCCAACCAACTGAGAATTCCTGTCAAGTTTAAGCCTCAAACTCTTCCCACAATTGTCTGTACCTACCTATATCTAGAGTGTTTTTAAACCCCCAGGATTCGATTAGAAAGAGCTTAGGTATTTTACAACAGATTAGGTAAGTATTTATATTTTGCCTCAAAATAATCTCCTCAAAATACATATGTCTCTTTAGTACTTAGATATAACAGGTTCAGACTAGACATTCAACTTAAAATTTTAAAAAATATGTAACTTAAGTACCCATTAATATTTTCAGTATAATGTAAGCATGGGGTCAGGGTTTCTGAGCTGAAACAAATGATTCTTTCAGCTCAGAAACTCATGAAATATAGCCTAGAGCTTAACTTAGCCTATTTACACCATTGCAGTGTTTTATTACCAATGACTTGTCAGGTAGACAGGTACTCAAAGAGACGTGCAAAGAACTAATAACAATAATCGATTACCGGGGGCATTTTCTCGGTATCGGAGCGAGACAAGCAGCTTACAACGAATAACAACCAGCTAATGGTCAAGCAGTCACGAGCAAAACAGCAAATCACCGCAACGAGCGCTCGTTGCGAACAAATTAAGACGCGGAAAACACGTCCCGCAAAATTATATCTAACAACGGAAAATTAATGCCGCAAAATAATTTTCACAACAAGGAATCGATTTCATAATAATTGTAAAGCATTACAATATCAAGGCAGGGATCATAGACATATTCATCGGTAATTCTGAGCCACGGCTGGAAACCGTCGCAATTAGATGCAATCGTGTCGGAATTATTGTAATAACCGAAAAGGATCGATGGTCTAACGATCGTTGATGGTTGATCGGCATCGGCGATTGGCCGGCCGCACACCAATGCGCGCGCGCGCCCGATAACGTAATTACGCGGCGCGCCGTGCTCGCTATTCGCCTCTATTTTCAGAAAGCGAGCTTGAGACAATTCTGAAAACGCTGCGCTTGCGCCCTCAGACCATTACTGTTAACTGTGAGTCAAACTAAAAGTCGGCAAAGCGAAGCTCTAAGTACATGCCAAAAATTACGTATTTTAATAACGGGCGGAATTTGAGTTGAAGTGAATGGTCCTGGTCATACATACAGCTACGCAAAGTACTGATAGCGGAAAAGGTAATGAATAATAAACAAGTGAACAAATCGCGAGACACGTTTATTTTCTCGATTATCGTGACTGTTTGAGAGTGGTGATTGTATTTGAATCTGATATTATTGTTATAAGAAAGATTAAAAAAATTAAATTAAAATGTTTTTTATTCGACTTCGATATTACATTTTCAGTTGTTGTTTTATGAAAACGAAACCTCAAACGTCAATACAGTAAACTGGATTATAAGTCTTGGTTTACATGTAGGCATGCTTACGCTGGAAATTGCGTTTCAGCATCTGTCAGAGGTGATGATCATGAAATAATAGTGTGAATACAAACACGTAAAGCCACCGATAGACAACTCAGAGCGCACATGATAAGGATAAAGACTAACCCTATTATTCATAAACCTATGTTAACTAAAATGCCGTTAAAGTTCGTTTGTCCTTTTTTGTCACATTGACATTTCCGTTGGTAAGAAGAAGACAAAACTTATTTTAGCTAATGGAGGCTTGAGTGACGTTGATCATAAGACCCTTAAAGTTGATCAAACCAGCAACATTTTATTGAAATGTCAGAAAAATCCCTAGTGTGAAGTTTGTATTGGATTACACAACTAAGTATATCGTCACAATTTCCAGTCACTAGAATCCCCTAAATCTTTATAAGTTCATATTAAATTAAAAATCGACTATATTGGAGTAATAACAGACCTCACTATTTAACGAGAATGCTTGAAGGTGATAGCGTACAAATTTATGAGAAACTATCACAATGTCAGATGTCTGACATTGTGATAGTTTCTCTCTGAGCATCTGCTCATGAACACGATGCACGCTAAAAGCTGGCACAAACGGATACCTATAATAATTGCCCTTATCTACGACGGGACAATTACCCATAGAACATTCGAGTATTACAGGTATCGTGGTCACGTAGAACTCAATGCGTGTATTACGAGTACGTGTCTTGAAGTTTTCAAAGCCTACGGACGTGCATTTAAACGGCATGTGCAATGTAATGTGCAGTCTTGGATTTTGATGAAGGCGTTGTTGACCCATTAAAGCTGACCTTGAGTCACACTAGTCTTAAGTTAGTTTATTAAGTCGGCTTTCTAGCATTATCGCGAACGAAGCTGTGGTGGTTCCAAATTACGACAAAGCTTTACCAGAAAAGGTAGGTAAGTAGAGACTCTCTTCTTTTGGTTCGCCTTTGCAGGGGCACTATGATGCCGTGCCCCTTGATAATCGTCTGTCTTATTTACTTTTTATTCAGTGGTACTAGTCAATGTAGAAATGAGGCGCGAAAAACGCTACAAATTGTAGCATCTTTAGCCACAATCTCTCTCAAATAAGGTTCAAACTTGAGCGCAAATTTCAAAATGTTCGGAACATGTTTTTTGATTTTCTTGTGAGTATATGACGTATCTTTACTTATAATTATCATTGGTACTAGTATCTTACCTGTGGCGAATTTTCTTTAACCCCCGACGCAAAAGAGAGGTGTTATAAGTTTGACCTATCTATCTGTCTGTAGCATTGTACCTCTGTAACGGATGAACGGATTTATACGCGGCTTTTTTTTCGTCAAATTAAATTTCGTTAAATCGAAATGGTTCTAAGTTGAGTTTTATTAAAAATCGGTTCAACGGTTTTTAAAATACAGAGCTTTGGAATGAAAATGTCGGGTGTTTTTCAACTTTTCTAAGATATGCTAGTCATGCGGATAGTAAATAAAACAACATGAACCAAATTAATAAAGTTAAATTGCATTAAAATGTGCAGTGAACAGACTTTGAATAATGCTTTATAGCTTTTCCATCGTCAATATATTATGTAGGTATAGATAGACCTACATTCAATAATTGCTACATCTTGAATAGAATACACTTATACTGATTAGTTTTGTTAATTTAATTATTCCTTCGGTAAATAAACACACAGATCTACTACTTTAAGGGCTAGATTAAAATAAGTCCTTTGCCATATTTTTAAATCATTTCATTGGACCTGGACTAGGCATTACATTTCTGCAGCGGTCCTATTATTTTGCTAATTAGTTAAAGCACATTGTATAAATGATAATCTGATAGGAGGCCTGAGCCCAGTGGGACGTAAAAAAGGCTGGTGATGATGATGATGATAAATGATAGTAATTTAATTACTCCAAATGACCTCCTCTGTGGGCCTTTTATACAACAAATACAACCAACTAACCCGTTAATTTTGGTCATTTGTTGACTACGACTTGCAATAAGTAAATGTTATATATTATTTTATTAATCGGATCACTTTAGGTATGTGTATGTACAAAAATTCAAGTCAATTATTCTTACAACAGGAATAGGGTTGAAAATGTTGAAATGCATTTAAGTCAATCTTTTGTTTAAAGTTTTTAAAAATAATGTACTTTAACTATACATTAATAGTATCATGTTTATTTATGGCATTCTCGGATTACATTTCAATAGGGCTTTGGTTAGTGTTTTTTATGTACGTCAAAAAAATAATGAAATATTTAATCAATTGCTAAAGCAACGATTAATAAGTATACTTCAATCCACGTCCCACTACGGTCACGGGCTTCCTCTCAGAATTAGTGTAATTTCCTTTACGGATCTTCACGTAGTTCCCGTATATTGAAGTAACGTGTATATTTAGTGAAAGTTTTAAGCTTTCCCCTGCCAAAATGTTCATGACATTGTCATAAGATTGATTTTTGCTTGGCCAGTGGGAAAAGTTTTTCTACTATGTCTATATTTAAATTAATTAATTCGGCTATTATTTGACAAATTAACCTTTTAGGTCGAACAATTAAAGTACGCATTTTAATGCTTTGTTGTTTCCGATCAGATAACCTTAACGCCTTAGCAAGGGCAGGCAAATTATTACGCTTTTGTTTTAGCCGATATAGCGTGTTCAGTACAAGTGGCAGCATACGTCATCTTGTAATTATTGTTCGACGCAGCAGTTCTTAAAGTACTGGCAGTGCCATATGTCATGTGTCATGTAATATGCAGCTTTTGTGACAGAAAGTTTCTTTGAAGTTAGGTGTAGTAGTACGCCCAAGAACCAGCAATTGAACAAGTAAGTATTATCGATGTGTACAAAGTTTGTGTGGATGATCGTTGATGGCCGTTCATACGTTGTGGTATACCTACTGTGGTTCTACTATTTCTAGTCAAAATATAACATAAACTCAGTTGTATGAAGCTGCTTCCATCCTAAATGGATTAAGTCCGCTTGTTTGTATCATATCATGATTACATGCTAAAAGGCGATGGCGTCCAAATACAAAACAATAATCGTATTATACTTCCTACTTGATGGCAACTGGGTTGATAACTGAATGTCAAAATAATATCACTTTATCAAGCTTTCAAAAACCGAGTCCTCACTACTGCTATATTTAATTTAACAAAACTAAATGACAAAGTTTGTTCACTGTGACGTAATCGTTGAGTAATTCAATACAAACTTCATACCTACCTACTGAGCGTTCGTTTTGACATTTAAAAAAAAGTTGCTGGTTTGACCAACCAATCAGCATCCCCAATTGATAAAATGTCAGTACAGCACGTTGCCAAAACGGAACCTTTATAGTTCAGTGCTGGGCGACTAAGTTAGTCGTCGAACCCATGGTGCAGTGTTGTCGGCGGCTTAATGGACTCGAGCTGAAACTTTGTCAATGCTGGACAAAAACTGGACAAGTTAACCGCAGTACCATGTCGTATCGTATCCCTATATTTATGTAATTGCCTGCGGTTCTTTCCACCC
The DNA here is from genome assembly GCA_963691665.1 of Clepsis dumicolana. Taxonomy (NCBI): domain Eukaryota; kingdom Metazoa; phylum Arthropoda; class Insecta; order Lepidoptera; family Tortricidae; genus Clepsis; species Clepsis dumicolana. The sequence continues at coordinate 31,413,584 of OY829505.1, read as the reverse complement.
CTAAATGCTTAGCGAAATGCGCCCGCTTTGGCACTGAGCATTGCGAATTCACTAACAAGAACTATAATCATGTATAATTTGTTTTATAATACTTGTCAATGGTGCGTTTTTGGTTTCCTTGTATTTTAATGTGGTTTCCGTAGCCCAAGGCATTTAACCATACGTTTTCCTGCCAGTGTTTATTTTAAATGGGAGTTCTTTTTAAATGACTTCGAATGTTGTCAAGCCAGTTGCGGTTAAAGGAGCTTAGTAAAATGTTTCCTAGCATATTTAAAACATAAGAAGGTATTTCAGCAGTATCAAACAGCACAAACACTGGTAGAACCCAATTCTCAGAAAAATAAACATAAAAAACCGATCAAGAGCGAGTTGGACTCGAGTACCGAGGTTCCCAAGAAATCATCTAATAATATTTGTGCTAAGTATTTGTTTTTATTCATAGTCGGTTCAATGTAGGAAGCCCGTAATTAATATTGGAGATTGGAGGTATCCCGGACATATAATGTTTCGAATGGAGACGTGTATAGTACGGGTCGAACCTTTTGTAGCCTAAGTGGTCAGAGAACTTGGCTATGAGGCTTGAGGTCCCGGGTTCGATCCCCGGTCTGGGCAGATATTTGTATAATGTATACGAATACTACTTGTTGTCGGGTCTTTGATGTTTAATAGGTACGTATTTATCTGTTTATCCATTGTATATAGCTCTGCTTAATTTGGGACTAGGTCAACTGTCCCACTATATTACTATGTTATTATTATTTGTCTTTGACATAGAACCACGATGTTTGAAAAATGTCGGGCTTACCGTACCTGAACAAAAAATAGGTACTTACGTGAAAGATCATATACAGTTTTTATATATTTTTTATACGATTTAGTCCCGAGTATCATGATAATGCGCGAGTGATCAGTTTTAAAATAGTTTTAAATAGTAATTCCTCTACGACATGGGGTAGTTTAGGTACCTATGGTGGAGCGAGTGCAAACGGCGGGCGACGCGACGCGACGCGACGCGGCGCAGGCGCAGGCGCCCGCGTGGGCGGCGACACGTAAGAACCATTTGTTCCGATTTCCTTGACTTGACTCATGGAAATATTTGTAGCCTCAATGAGAATGCGTCAAACCTTTTTTATTAAGTGTTCCTAATTGATCGAGCGTTAGAATTTTAGGTTGTCTTTTAAAAGAGTACTCTTTTAAGAGTTCACAAGTCAGCAATGAAGTAATAGTAGTTTTATCTAAGTACACACTAATTTATCTACACTACACACATATCATAAGTCCTCTATAATTCGTTCAGATTCAGAAACCGTAGGAATGATCAGCATTACGATAGACAGTTTCGTTATGATTTTTTAGGGTTCCGTAGCCAAAATGGCAAAAACGGAATGTCCGCGGACTGGCGGAAAGACATCACTAGGCATTTTACTCGAAAATTATAAGAGGGAGGTATATTGATGAAATCTGGATAGTTAAATATCAAAAATAATGTTTCTATGCACTGAATACATGTAATCAAAAACGTTTTTGTTTACCTATTGTAGTAGCAATGTAATTACGAGATCGAATTCGATATCGTAATGAGTTTCAAATTTGGAACATCTCCAAAAAGCCAATACAATTTTTAGAGAGTTTAGTTTAGTTAAGTTAGTGTTAGTCTTATCTAAAATTTTATGCTAATTTACATAGGCCTTAATAAAAAAAAAATATACGAAACGTCAGCACCGATGAAAAGGGCGTATATTCATGGCACTTACGTCCTTTTGTTGAGAAGCGCAGTTTTAATAATAAACTGCTAAGCTGCTGAAAAGCTATGAGACTAAAATCGCCAATACCCAAGTCAACAACAAAATCCGCAAGCGTTAAGGAGCGCGTTGTCTTGGCCGTGCTCACCCAGGGGAAATAATTGGCGTTTGAAAAAATACAGGAAGTCATTAGTGGCAAAACAGGCGGCATCTATTTCACGAGCTCGTTGGACTGTTTCCATAGCCCCGCCGCCGGTCACACCGGCGCTTCCTAAGTATGATTATTCGAATCCTGCGTAACGTAATCGAGTTGTAACGTTATCGAGAAATGTGTGTGACGTTTAGAACAACGCGTGCCCGTGAGCGCATTTGGAACTAAAATTACGTTATGCAGGATTCGAATATTTGTACTCTGGCCTTTGAACGTACACTCACACGGAAATATTTTTTACCAATTATTGCCAGTCAACAGTATGGAGCAACTTTGAGATAAATAGGTATATATCAGAAGAAAGAAAGAAAGAAAGAAAAATATTTTATTTCAGGTCCCAGAGTGCCACCACCTACCAGTAAAAATAGTTAAAAATAATTCCTTAAAACTAATAACATATTAGTAAATATGTGACACAAAAGACACCGAAAAAGGGTCCCCACTCAGCATGAGTTGCTACACACAATAAGTGCAGCAACGCTGGTTTTCCGTGGAGCCCATGTTAAAAATTAAAAAAAAAATACAAACAGTGGGACGTAGAACCTCCTCCTTTTTTTGAAGTCGGTTAATAAACTAAACCTACACTCGACAGCAAGCGAAGGAGGAAGACACAAATATATCAGAGTAAATGGTTCTTTTAAACCATAACATAGGTAAGTAGTAATACTAGCTGTAGCCCGCGACTTCACCCGAGTAGATTTTATTTAAAGCGCAATTTTCTGGGATAGAAGATAGATTAAGTTCTAATCATAAGCTACGTGTATCCATTCTAAATTTGAACAAAATTCACTAAGCCGTTTCAGCGTGAAGAAGTAACAAACATACATACACACTCACCCACAAACTTTTGCATTTATAATATTAGTTAGTAGGATGGCCTGCCAAAATAATTAGTAACGAGTTCAGAGTTTCAAAATCTTAGTAACAAGTTCTTTCCTTTGGTGTAAAGTTGAAGCAACGGCTAAGTGAGCATCGGTGTGAGTGGCGGCCGGGAGTCGGATAGTCGCCGCTAATAAGCAATGCGTCCTCGCAATTTGACATTTCAGACATTTTAATTCACTTTTAATTCGCCTTATGAATAGCGCTTTTACGCGGTTTGTACATCATTTTGTGTTCATTAATATAGAATTAATGTCCCTCGTTATACGTGGGCAGTGAGTGAGAAGGCCGTTAGCGATCTATGACATCTATTGTTGACGGCTTTTTGTGCTGTATATTGAGTGGATTTTCTTCTTATTGTGTTGTGATAGGATTTTGATGGACACTAGTTGAATGGGAAACATTTATGTATTGTAATATAAAAATAAGAGCCTCATTATGTTACCGCTCCGATGACACGAGGCACCGCAGCATTATTTAACCCGACGCTCATTAATCTCATTATGTACATTCATGGCGTACTAAAAAGCAATCGTACCCGCATAAATGTTTATAAAGATAAGAATATTCAGCTGTTAATTACAAAACTAGTTCGAGCGATCCATTCGCAGACGGCCATTCAATAATGATCGTTGCATTCTTTGTTTATGCACCAAATCAGCTAGGAGGGAAGGATGGAAACACAGGCTGCGTCATAAATCGAGTATTTGTGAACGACACCCATAAAACCTTTATGATTAGTCAAACTGCTACGTGGACGATTCATTATGGGCCATTATGCGTCGTGTTTATCGACTTACTCTCTACAAGCCAATAAAATAACGAACGACCGAGATAAGAGCCGGACAGTCGTCTAATCTCCGGAACAAGGGTCACTAATTCGATTGTGGTTTTGGTCGAGCGTTTTTTGGGGTTTACGACACAAATTGAAGTGTTAAAAAAACTACAAATTGGCTTTTTCGAGGGCCATTCATTAGTTCGACGCTGAATGGCGATGGTTGTCTCGTTTTCGCTCAATTAGTTAAACGGGAACTTGAGTCCGGCGGTGCGGCGGGCCGGGCCGGGCGGCCGGCGGCGCCGCGGCGAGGCGCGTCTCCATGTACGTCCACGTTAGATAACACCTTCAATCGCTCGCATTATCTCGGCTGACACGAGTACAATAGCTCCGCGCATTCGGCTAAGTGGTTTATATTTTATGCGCGACCCGACTGTGTTCGGTGTCCTGGAGTAAACAGCTTCGATTCTGTAGATACTGGTTTGATCGTTATTGGAATGCTAGTAAAGAAATAAAGTTCAAATAAGTGTAGATATTTTAAAAATAAATTAAGTACTTATGGAAGAGAATAAAAAATACTTTCTAAATAGATAGGTAAAAAATTTCTTGACTATGGTACAGTAAAATAAAATCTGTAAATTAGACACCAGGTATTTAAATGCCGCATTTTCTGTCAAAAGTATTAGGTATTTAAAAAAAGAGAACTGTAGGTACTTTTTCAATAGCTAGGTACATTTAAAGTGAAACTGAAACGGTGCATGTTTATCAAATTCATATTGTTACAGTGATTTAAATATAGAAAAAAAAAACTTAAAATAGTAACAAAAAACAGGTATTAAAAAATAATTGTTTCTAAACTTCATTCATTTTAAATCAGTCATATTATGCATTGTGTATATTAGCGATATTTTATGACCTCAGAGCCATCCATATTAATGTCGATTTAAAATTTACAATAACTTAAATTTAACACACATTTAGTGTATCGTGAGTGTAGTTAAAAGCTGTATAATGGCGTTATCTCAGGGCCGGCACTAAATTGGGATGTCTCTGCGAGGCGTGGCTCCTTATCAGTTTTGTCGTGTTCATCTTGACTTGTGTTAGGCTTTACTCGGGATATTTACGTCGCGCTGGTCGCGGGCCTACGCTACACTCGACAATGTCGGAAACTTATTGCCTACGTGTGCCGGAGGAATGCTCTCTACGCTGTTTTACGAACAGAAAACTTTAAGGAATAGCGAAATTATTACTCGCCCTCGCGACGAACGACACGGCGAAATCTAAAGTAGACCGCTCTCTCTGTTTGTTTGTTTATGAGAGTAATGGATTGGAAGGATAAACGGCGATGATCGTCGATCGATCCCGCTAAGCGACAACCCTTGCCGGACGCATCGGATTGATAAAGCGTTTTTTTGACACTTTTTCTCGTTTTTTTACACCTTATTGTCCGTGGTCCATTGATAAACCGGACAGGTATACGTACTCAGACCGGCGCCAACATTCCTCGCCCCGACCTCACACTTACTCGTGGCGTATAAAAAGGGGCATTTTTTTTTCTATTGGCTCTTTTTGGCCTTATTTGCCTCCCTTTGTGTCCGTCGCGGTTGTTTATTTTGGTTATTAGCGCTGGCTGGAGGAAGTGGATGTGATAAACCTATTGCGCCTAAGCGTTTTATTGTACCAATTTTCGATGTCCGTTTCACTCTGATATTGAAGTGTTACTGCAGCGAGATGAGGTTCTGTTATTGACTTGAGAGATACGACATGATCTCCATTAGCACCTCTTTTGACTCTACATTAACGGACAATTTAGGCCTTTCTACGACAGGAGTATTGGAGTCTATTCTACCTGAGTAGAATATTTAATTCCAAAAGTATAAAAAAAAACAAAATACTTCAGTACAGTAACTGAAAAAATTAAGTAGGTACTCTATACGGGACTAAACAGAACTTTTAGCAATAACTTATACTTACAAAGCAAGAAATTTCTGATTTATTTATGTCACAAAAAACTGGTGATAAATGAAATTAAAATCAAATAAGTACGACTTTAGTACTTTGATGAAATCTTTCATAGAATCAACGTTGACCGTGTTATCATGCTAATTCATCAAAATCGTGTAAACAACACACTACCTTACAATGTCGGCAACTTTTATGAATGGAAAAATGCCCTTGGGTGTGTTCCGTGTAGGTCGAATTAGGAACAATTTAGCGAAGGCTGTCCCCGCCTCGGACCCAAGCCGCGGCGGCCTCTTTGCACCGCTTAATAGCTACGTTTAGACCTAGTGCAATTTTGATTTATTTAACGAAAAGATGGTTTCCGGTCCTAAATGACACATTAGCGTTCATTCATCGTTTTTTTGCGTTTTTTTGTCGGTAGGTTCTTCATCCTTTCACGGTTAGCCCGACAGTTTCCTGAAACCGTCAATTTCTACAAATTAGAATAGGTAAGTGCTTATTACGCCAATTAGGTTCGTGCGTGCGTCAATTATTCTAAGAATCATTTGATAATAAGTATGAAGCAAATAACATACATATATTTTGTCATGTTATATCTACTTACTAACAGGTGAATCATGGGTCGTGTTCATGATTATAATGGTGGAAAAGCAGGTACACTAAAAGCGTAAACAAGTAAAATTTGCATGTTTTTGCTAATTAAACTGCTTCCTATTTTCCTTTGCCTCGACTACGAGCCGACGAGCCGTTCGTCTAATCTCGGTCAGGTTATGATAAACGCGTGTGATCCCGTTTGATTTTCCTTTAAAATAAACATTTGCAGAGGTCTGTTAGGGGCTGCCGATAAACCGGTAGGTTCACGCTATTTGCACGGCCCCGGATTCCTCCACTTTGACACGACCTTGCAGTATTTCGAAACAAACTGTATAAAATGATACGTTTAATGGAATAGCAAATATTTGATGTTTATTTCGTCCTGAGATTAGGTGAACGTGTTGACGCCACCTTTTATTTTTGAGTTTTGCCCTCCGGTGTTGTATAAGCATAGTTTCAGTCTTGGTTTGTTTATCTGTGTCTGCTGATTGATGCACTATCAAGCTGTCTCGTAGATAGTGAAGTCGTTATTAAGTAGGTTATTCTGTAGAAATACTGATTCAAGCCTTTTTTACCCGACTGGTTAGGTACGGCAAAGCCAAAAGGAAGGGTTATTATTTAAACAGGCTATGACTGTATTTCTCTGATGATTTTTTATGTATGATGAGTTTTTGTGTTCCGCTCGGTAAAACATTTTTATGCTTGTTATTATTGACATTTATAACTTTAAAAGGCACTTCGGATAAAACACACTTTGACCCCGTACGTTTTCCCACCACTCAAGCCTTAACTCGACATGTTAAGTCGAAAACATCAGACAAACGCCCGAGGCGTTAAGACGTTGATAAGGTGATAACTAAACGCGACTCAACTTATATCAGACTCATTACCTCAACGACTGTGTCACCAAAAATATTTGATTTTGAATTATCCATATCTCCACACTTAACAATGCTGTGGATACGTGTGATGTCATCCTACTCCGGGCAGGTGTCATTAAGTACCTTTAACTTTGGTTAGAGGCGTCTGCAGATGTTTTTCAAGCTTGTTTCCTTTATCATGTTCTAATAAGGTTCAGAGTCGTTGGATAATTTGTGAGTCGATGGAGATGTGCGTTGTAGTGTTATCTGTGGCCGGACTTGTGCAAGCGCGACCGGTCCCGTCTGGTTATACTATGTAAGTATCAGCGTTTTTAGAATACCCGACTAGGAGACTTGGCCCACACGCGTTTGTGACATTTAAGTTAGTACCTATGCTTACTGAAAAAAAAAGATTACGCTAAAACTAACTATGGGGTGTTATATTCTAATACTGAAAGCTGTTAACTTAAGTACCGTGAAATATCGCTTGGTTTATAGTCAACAAATTCTTGAGATAACTTAAAGGTTGCGTATCCAAAACATGTATACATATGTATGTAAATATATGTAAATATCAGCATGGATAGATAGATAGGTTAGATACAGTACGTGTCAAACTGAATTGCGCCTAGGAAGTTCTTTAGGCCGTTAGCTGTCCCGCTCCCATATACCCGTTAGTCTATGTGCGTCTTGCTTTCCCTACAAGTGACTGACTTTACTACGAGTGCATTTAAGTTTGATGCGTACTGTACGTACTTCTATATTTTCACTACCTAATTATTTAATTATTAAAAAAAATATCATAGGTAGGTACTTAATTAGTTTATCGATCGAATTCGGAAACCATGGACACTTTGGACACATTTTTCTTTTAGTAGCCGTATTTGAACAGGAATAAAATTAGTCGTAAGGCGCCAAACCGATTAGTCCCGACGATCACATTCTGATTAATTTGTTAGAAGACCAATAGAGACTTTAATTAACCAATTAGCATATCAACTGCTGTAAAGGGCAGTTAGCCCGAGACGCTAACCAAAACGTTAAAAAAGTGCGTAGGTACCTACGCATATTCATGCAAATAATTTAGAAGCAAATTGGACGCGATTTTGTGCGTGCCTGGGTAAGTTGGGCTCGCTTCACATACCAGCACGCTTACCGAATCAAAAATTCTCACAGAGCCGAACATTTAATTATACGAATGGTTATAATGCGATTCAAACGATTTATTTTCCATATAAGCACCTCACGTACAATTTAAATGATCGGTCATGGCCGAAAAGATACACGATCGCTCCTATTAACCTACGATCGGATCCAAATCGTATGAAATCGATTCGTATCGTGGATAAACACTGCAATCAAGGAGACTTGCATCTGTTAGATATGCAATCGGCGCCAGCCACTAAAATAATATGACACAGCCGTTTCTATATCTTTTTCACGTACCCAAAAAGAATCCCATTGATATACCTAGCTATACAATTATGGCAGGTACGGACAGCAGCAGTAGCATATTTCGACGTAGTGTTGTTAAAATATTTATTTAAAAATTGAAGATGATTAAATTAGAATCCCAAATAGTACTGTTTTCTTCATGGACAACAGTTGGAACATACGTGAAGGGGTACACAGAAAGTTTGAAACGATGTAATTATCCTTATAATTTTCGTATACAGCTTTTTTTAAATGATAAAAAAAACAAGTTACATAAATATGTGTATTTGTTACTGAGTGATGGTTGAGTGCTCTACATTTTGAGATAACATCTACAATAACATCGCATCGTTTAAATAGTTTGCGTGATAAATTCCTTAGGGCCATTTCACACAGGTGTTTTTTTTTTCAGTGATATAACGTCGAAGCGCGTGTGCTGCGTACTCGCTCCGCCGTTAAATCGCCGAAAAAAATCGCCTGGGCCCTTACCTGGCGGTTTGTGCTATAGCTAACGTGAGAATACGTTTTTAGATAATTATTTAAAAATGAGTTCTAAGGAATACACATTTCCACCTATAGGTACTAAGTATTTACCTAGGTAGGTAAACTTAACAATACACAATGTTATACCTACCTACGGATTTTCTTTGGGTAACATCTCTTTTCCTTAATCTTTTAGGTTGTAGCGTGGGAACAAAATAGGTGTACAAAAATCCAGGTCACCAGTAGAACGCTACTAGCACACCGAGGGTCTCGTTTCTGAGCCATTATCTAATAATGTAATAATAATAATATTTGTGCTAGTTTATGTACAGTACGATCAGCGTAGGATAGACGGACAGACAAACAGCACCATCTGTTGTCTTATAATGAAGCTAATGTACTTTTTATGATTTCTGAAAAACTGTGCTATTTAGACACATCGTTTCATTTTTCCTGTAATTTTTACATTGAACTTCTATTATGTGTAATAGTTTTAGATTTTTCTCTCTGCAAACCTCGGTGATAATATAAAAAAAAACATTTGTGTTTCAAATTTCAAGTCGATAGCATAGTAGTTCTTGAGTTAACCAGCTGTAACGGACCTGCTGATAGACAGGCTTGTACAGGTCAGACCATAAGAATTCCTTTTTAACATTTTTATTCGGAACCCTAAAAACGCAAGATAAGATTTGAAATCTAACTTTACCTGTACCCCAAGGTTGTCGTATCGCCATCGAAAAAAATTGTATGACGTTTGGAACACCGCCTCCCGTGACCGTATTTGTTACTAAAATTTAATATGAAATTTTCACAACGGCGATACAATTCATAACGTTACTACTCGATTCTGGTGAAAACAAGGGCTCTGGGTACTGCTGGAAACAAAATGATCGGCAAAGAGTATTAATGCAGCTTAAAAACCCAAAAAATAGACATTACATATTTAATAACGTGGCACTGAACATGCTGACGCTACGGCGGGATCAACGGCAGGCATTGTGAGTGGTTACTCATGCTTTCAGAGCTATAATTTGACAATATTTTGTGTCATTTGGGGTTTATTATTACTTACGGCATTACATGTCTGTGGATATAACGTTAATACCGGGACATCGCTGCCGCGGGGGCGATTAAGGGCACTAACCACAGGGTCTCCTAATTCAAAATTAAAAGCATCCTACAGCCTGATCGGCAACTAATAATAGCCTAATTTGAAGAAATGTCCCTGAGAAAATATCGGAATGTCATCGTATTGCTTAGATTTTTTCACGCAGAGCGAATGGTCCGCATAGAAATTATAGTTTTGAATTACGGGCATTTACGGCACGAAGTTGGAGTTTAATGCGGGTATAATGTCGTCCTCGTAAACATAATTAATACGAGATTGCCAAGCTTTTGGACTATCAAAGAAGGCTATAATCTTGATGCACCATTTTGAGTGCAGACTTTTAAAGTCCACTTGAAACATGTTTTGGATCATTTCGGTTTTTATACATAATCTAAGTTACGAAGACTTCAGTTCATACATAAAGTTCATTTTGTACCTATTTTTAAGTTATTATGTACGAAGGTCTAAAAATGTTTGAAATAAAAGAGTTACGATTAAATTAATGCTCTAGGTAATGTTAATGATATAATTGTAAAGTAATAAATTACCAAACTACCAGACTACTGGGATAGTTTCGGACACTTAATGCCTTTTAGCATGTGTGTGACTCAGTCAACAATAGAAATACCTATCACAAGACTCTTCAAGTGTGGGAATGAATTTTTCAGAGGCACGAACTCAATCTAAGCCGAGTCTGTATCCCGCGGAGATCAGGCGGCGCCTGTGAATCGAAGCGTCGTTTATGTGCAGCGCTCCTCATAATGCAGCAGGGCTCCGCAGGGCCGCCGGTCCCAGCCCATGCATACTAACACACTGTGTAATAAGTAGCCAGGTTTCGTGTCTCTCGCCTCCCTCTCTAGCGGACTTGAGCAATTTGGGATCCATATCCGTTTCAAATACCTAAGTACCTACAAGGCGAAAAGGCCGCATATTCTCTCAGAATAAATGGCCAAATGTTTTGTAGCAATGGGGATGTACCAAAAAATCTAACCCCCTCATTTTATATTTTATTTCGATAAAATAGGATACAAGTTTCTAATTTTTTCATTTAAATGCGTATTTTTTTCATATTAATTAAAAATGTTAGCTACAGCACAATGACGTCACAATGAGGGGGTTTGATCAAGATAACAGTTTTATTCTCTTGAATGCACTCCAATACACATTTTTGCAGTATCTGACTGGCAACACTTACACATAACATGTTATGTCATTGTCAATCATGTCACCACATGAGGAGGAATTTGGCGGGAAACCGATGAGAGTGGATCGTATCGTTATTTGAATTTTAGTTTCTGTGCTAAATGTTGTTTGGTGGATAATAAAGATAGTATATTATACAACAAAATAACGTGAAAGTGCCCAGCAAATGAAGAATTCAAGTGAAAACGCGTATTCCCTCTTTTTGTGACCCCCAAGTATCCGCGGGCTGCTACTCGCCGTAGCTCGCCGTAAAGTACACTATCGCTTTACGGAAGGCATGAGCAGCTGACAGGACGTGACTAGGACAGACTGACAACTCTGACGGTGACAGGACTTTAATATACAGAAATTTACAAAACACATCAGACGTGGCTGTATGGACTCGGTTCCTTTCCCTATCCCTTATGGAATGAATAAAAAAAAATGTCACCACATGATACCGATATTTGTTGTTGATTTTAATGACCTTGCGACAATATGGACAAATATACGTGTTTCGTGCCTGATTGCATCAACTTTCACAGAAATATACGTGCAGAAGATACAGGAATATTATAAAACCCAAACCAGAAGTATCGCCTTTGAAATTCTTGTCTATATAAATAACACGTTATGCGAAAACGTTGGACCCCTTTTTCCGTATTACTGCGCGCACGGAGGATCACTCTAAGCGATCACTAGTGTATCTTAATGTTCCTCATTTGTATCTGTTCCTATATTTTTGTACAATAAAGCATTTAATTAATACATGGTGGGTTTGAAATTTCGATTCAGATGTCGTAAACAAATTAATCGTGTTTGAATAAAACGCCAAAGCGACATAAGAAAAGCTGTCAGACAAAAATTCAAACGGTCCAAAACCGGAGCACGACATTCAATGTTGTGAATTTCATTGACCTTTTTAACTAAATTTGTTCATTGATTAATTTAATGTATTTAAATGTCAGATTAAGTAAGTGTAAATGTAAGATTTTATTTATTTATTAATATTTTTATTTTGTAACAAAAGTATGACTGAAAGTTACGTTAAAATAAGAATATACACCACAGCTGTAATTAGGACTCCCAGCAGACCGACCACAGGTTAAGTAAAAAATATTACGAGCTCTTGTCTTCGATATGTCTTCGTCACAACGATTAAGGTCAAAATAAAGTTAAATTAAAAAATAACAATAACTTATTAATAAAATCATTAGAATAAAATCTGACGATGGGAAATTGTTAAGAAAACCTATTCCTCGAAATGGTTTTTGAATTAGCATAGGTTGTCAAAAACTGGTACATCCCCATTGATTAAAATTATGACAGTCGCTCTTGTCAAGCAGTAGTATAAAGACCTACTAGCCTTAATTTTCACTATTACGCAATTTTTAATTATCCGTTTTTGTACACATTTAACCTTAATTGTAATTACACAAAGAAAATATTTTAACAATAGCACATAAATTGCAGTATTAAACGCAAACGCGGATGTTCATCTTGGTTACGTCTAATGTTAAAATAAATGTCGTTATTAAATAGCGTCACAAAACGGTCGTACCGAGTATTTTTTGCCGATAAAATGACATTTAATGTCCGTTTGATGCAGAAATTTTTATTGTCATGGTACCTGAGCCATTATTTTATTAATAGCATTATAAATGGAGTTGAATTGTGATAGACGAGGCTAATGAGGAAGTTTTTGTCGTGTCCTTTGCCGCCGCCCGCCGCCAGCCGGCCGCCATTACGCCGTGCGGCCACGCTCGAACTCCGACGACTACTAGTCAATCATGAGACGCCATTTTCGGGGACAATTTTCGAAAATATACGTATTCTGAACGCTTTTTATTAGATAACGAGCACCGTCAAAATAGCGACCACTAATGAATGATTCGTGGACGTGGAGATGTAATACTGCCAATGATGCCTCATTTGGCCGCTGCTTTCCAGTGTTATGTCAGTTGTTTTCGTATACATAGACGACACATTTTCGCTCGGTTGCCATTATGAGGGCAATGAACTGAGAAACTATTTCATTTTGAAACATTTGCAGTGGTTTTCTTTCTTTCGATTTTAAAGCATAGTCTGCTGCTTATGTATATGAATGGATCGCTGTAAAAACAATTAAAGGGGTCAATTTTTTCTCCTTTACTTCTAAAAGAAACACAAAAAATTAAAGCAATACGAATACTAGCGTAGCTATAACTAGGCGGATGAAGCCGGTCGATGTGTTTCTTATCTGCGCGTTTCAAAACCTACCTATGCTAAATTACTAATACGATATCGTTACACAATTTCAGTTGGCAGCATCTACTGAAAAACATAATATTAATAATCGTAGCTCAGCCATACCATTCAAACAAATGACAGTTAATTTTATCAAAGTGCCATTTTCATCATGGGCTGATGTAATTTACCGCTAAACACGACAATCTGGCTTCGGCGGCGCTTGTGCGCGGGCGCAGCGTTGCGTGAACCCCGGGGAGCCGCGTTACTTAACAGATAATGAGAGCATCATCGTTTACAGAAGTAAGTTTAATTAACGTAAAAAAGCACGTTTACTCTAACCACTGGCTTATCGCGGCCATCTCGCCACTTATAATGACTTTTGTTCATTATTTTGTTGTGGGCTTTACGTGTCTGCGTCGTTTCCGGCCGCGTGATGATTCAAATACCAATTTTATGGCTTTATGAATATTTGATTTATTTTAATCATCGTATTTCATTCTTCCTATCTTGAATCTTGGAAATTGCGAGGAAAACTCCCTAACTAACTACACAAAAAGTGAATTTTCTTCTGATGCTGAAAATATTTTACCACAGCCGAGACGATCTGAAGACGCTAAATTGAGGCCTACAGGCTTAATTTCATTCAGATAATAGACTTGGGTAAAAATAGGCACTTCCATAATCCGCCAATCACACTCCGATTAGGCAATTTTAACCCATCGCTCTTCAGCACTGTAGGTCTAATGTGTGGGTTATTTTCAAGTGAGCTAGGCTAAATTTGCAAATTGTTACTTGACTGGTGCTTGCTCTCTGATCTCTTTGGTCACGACTGTAGCCGTGGGCACACTGCATAGAGCTCAATTCTATAAGGTAGACGAAGGCAGGTTATTGACATCTCGTTCGACTAGCCCTTATTGGACTGCCCACCCGTCTGCCTGCCTTACCTTAACTGCCATAGAGCGGTCAACCCAGCATTACTCTAAAGTAGAATCCCCACGTCGAGCATATTTTGTAAGGGATGTCAATATCATGTTTCTTATTTGACTTCACGGACACGCTAAAATTCTACTTCAAATAGGTACTTTTTAAAATCTTTATTTACTTAGCTTGCCCCATAAAAACAGTAGAAATGTAAAAAAAAAACACAAGACAAGCAATATACATAAAAAAGGAACAATTAGTCCAAAAAACATTTGAATAGAGATAAAAAATCCTACACCAAATTTACAAAAAACGTATTTAGTAAACAGTACCTAAACTCTCTCCCTAATGGCTTCGGTTCCTTAAAATATTTTATCTACACACGAACACACATATCATAAGTCCTCTATAATGCGTTCAGAAACCGTAGAAAATGACCAGCATTGCAGCACGACGACGACTTCGCCGCCAGCCCCAGCACCACCACCACCCCAGCAGTAAAGTAATAAGTAAAGTCATTACGACATCGAATGCGACGTCGTAATGACTTTTCGATATCGAATTCGATGTTTCAAATTTGAAAACCAACGTAATCATAGTGAAGATCAACAGATAGAAAAATATAGAAAAACATAGATATAGAAAAACAGATCACTTACGAATATAAGTCGAGTTCAGTCCGACATGTATAAATAATAATGTGATATACATATTTTTTTTTACAATAAAAAAAAAAGGTTTACGAAACGTCCGCTCGGTATGTTTGTCTATGATTAAAAAAAACAGTCAAATTCGTGACAGGTATGGGTATGATATATGCCTTTGGCTTCTGAACCCATCTTAGAGTACTTATAATATGTGTGTAGATAAAGTAATGTATGCAACTCCACATAATTAGGCCTTAAAACACTCATTATGTAGCAGTTGCGTAAACTACTATAACATCTTTTAAAGTTTTTTGTGAATTTTAAAACTTAAGAGCCTTCCGCAACATTAAAATTTTACAGCGTAAAAACTTGCATCTTTTCATAACAAGTCAAATTCGAAAACACCTGGGATAAATGAAAGCAATTACCACACGGTCCATGGAATAGGTATGCACATTACACTACAGCCATTACGTTTTCATGCTCCAAGACATTACATTCTGCCATTGCCCAAGCGCGCGGTTCGTCTGATTCCGCCGACATCAATAATTACACCGTAACGCTACCTTCCTGCTTTGTGTATTAGCCCTGTACCTAACACAGTACTATGTATATAATTAGAAGCTTATGTAACGACGAGTTGATTGCTGTTTATGTTTGATTTACAAATCGGTTAGCAACTATAATTATTAATTAGTTGAATATTGAGTATAGTGCGCGTATGTTTACGAGTAAACTGGTTGTGTGTAAGAACGATGGTTCTCGTGTGTGTTATGTGTTACTAACTACTCGTTTGATAGGTAATAAAACCGAATAGTTCTAATTAGTCCATTTAGAATCAGCCGCGAGCCGCAATAAAGGCGCTAGCATTGTTGGCTGCGTCAGCGCGCTGCATAATGCAACAGTTACAAATTGGATGCCAACGCTCCGAGATATACGGAGGCTGAAAGAGATATCGTAAAAAAAAATGTTCCTTATTCCGACATAACATTTTGAGCTCTACCTACGTACCGACTCTATAATACAGTTTTTGCTTTTTGTTTTAAAAAAATTGCTTCATTCGTGAATTTGGACCAAACGGGCATTACATATTTTGCTGTAACCGGACACGAACATGTTCAAAACTTTAGAGTGTTCATTAATCGCTCGGCGATTATTATTGTCTTATTCGTGCTCTTCGTACCTTTTCTATTTTGGTGCAAATGAGAAGGATTCATTCACCGGTTCTATATTATGTTCTTGTGATCTAAAGGAAGAATAATTGTGATCTAAAAATTTATAGCGAATCTATAGGAACCTATGTAGCGAAAATGTTCAAGATTTATTTTCTACTTACCTAACTAATTAATAAGCAAAATGTTACACAGAAATGATAAAAAAATTCCCTAGGTACCTAGGTTTACTCGTTCCCGGGTTTCTTTTTCTCCTTCTACCTATTAAATTGCTGTAGATTTTCTACTGGAATGAACTTTAAGCAATTTCACGCAGATAATTAGGAGCTATAGTACTTTTTGATTGATATCTTTCATTTGCCCTTTACAATAATTGCTTATAGGAAATTTATAACTGAAAAAGGTACTAAAATTAATATCATCCAATAATAAACATTAACATGCGCTAATTTGATGCACATTTTTATTGCACTCAAAGGGCGCTATTACACTTGGGGCGACCGCCGCGACTCGAGAAGAAGATGAAACGTGTCGTATAAAGCTGATTTTATATCACCGTGATTTCTATGGCGATTTTTACGGAAGTCCACGGATATCCCCTGAACGTCCACCGATTACAGCGAGAACAAGAGCGTCTATTAAGGGTACAATTTAAGTGTTTAACTAAAACTGTTTCACGTTGTAACAGATTATAAGAGGATACCACACAGGTAATGCTTAAAACTGAGTCGTAAAACAAATCGAGTCACTTTTTATTAACACGTAGACAGATAACGTTACGTTTTATAATTTTACGTAATGTGTTAAAAGTAGTTAGTGTGTACACATATAAGCGCTATCCATACGATCGTATGTACAGCCCATTAAAATAAGTGATGTTGCCGCGTGGTAGCTATAAATATTATATGCGTAGAACTTCAAACAGAATCGTTAACAATAAAAAATTCGAAATACTTTTCAGTAATGAAATTTTTCTTGGCATTATTGTAAAAAGTTTTTTTACTATTTGGTTTATGTTAAACTACGACTTTTCAACGGTATATTTAGTAACTGGCTTTCACTCAATGAGATAAGTTTTCGCATGCATTTACAAAAGTAGTAGACTTTTCACATTTATTTGAGAGAATTTTCAAGCCTAGATTACTAAATAAAATTTATTGAATAACTAGCTGTTTTATATTAGTTGTTAGCTGTTATGTAGAACACTTTCATTTTAGTCACTGGTGAAGGACTTTTCATAACAAATTATAATCCCATCTCCGCTAGCGCTAGTGGTGAATCTGAAGCAGAAGGGGAGAATGTGATAATTAATGTTATTCACCAATGCACCCTCGAGCGTAACCTCGAGGGCTAGTGTCACTTTTCGGTACTAAATGACAACTGACTTGACAGTTCTATGCTGAAAAAGCCATAAAAACACAATAACCTTAATGTATCACAAATACCCCAGTAAGTGTGAGTAGAAGTCGATGCGATTTTATCCATGTGTTCTGTGCTTAGTCAAGTCACTTTTACTTACTAATATTATTGTACAGACATAAGTAAACGAAATGTCACATGATTGAGTCTGACGAATTTTGACGATGAGCATAAGTAATGTAGAAATCGAAACGCCACTTAGGTATTTTAGCAATTCCACCCCCATGTAAGCGATAGCTAAAACTAAAGTTTATCGTCAAAATCTACTTGTTTGCGTTCTAGTTAGGCACGTAGTATAGCTTTGAATTAACTCTCTAATGAACACAGAGAGTACAATGTTAAGGAAAGTAACAGGGTAAATTTGTATGTTAATTTCCTTAAGCGGTTCTCCTATACCACATTTTGATTCGTAATTTTGCTGGTATTTTCTGTTGTTGACATCAGCGGCTCAGCGGTACCAACAAATCAATTAAATTGTAGTTTGAAAAATAACTAAAGCGAACAAATTGATTTAGTTTAATATTCTTCATAACGTGGAAATAGTATTGTTCAACGAGGGAGGAAAAGGACCAATTTCTAACGAGATATTTTGGCACCCGAGCATCGCGAGGGTGCTAATAATTAGAGTTTGAAATTGGCGTTTTCCCAGAGTTAAACAACCTGCTTTTCATCTCGACTATAAGGAAAGTAAAAACAACATAATTCTTTAAGAAAAATATTTATAACAAAAAAATATTGATTTACTCACCGCGACCACAGAGAACAAAAGACAAACAATGCTTTCGCGCCAATTTCACGCTTTTTTTAAGCGTTTTTTTTTTCTAAATTGATCGCTGGTCAGAATAATTATTGTTAGTCTTTATTTAATAGATTTTATTAAAGAACTAATTTAATTTATAAATTAAATCAAGCAGTTAGACAATACCTATTCATTTATAACAGTATGTATTTTAGTACACATTTTTTGTAAAACAAGTAAGTTACAATGTTAAAATTGAAACAAATAGTTTGACTCTATAGGCTGCATTCAAAATACCATTGCCATTTAACGAGTGTTTTTTTTTTATTAATGCAAACTACTTTTTTCGTATTTTTTTTTTTCATTTAAGTGTAATTTATGCAGAAAAAAACTACGTTAATGTTGTAAGTATTAATAATTATGGAGTACCTAAGCATGTTATTTTTTATAATAGCCAACAATACTGAAAAATAATAAAAACATAAGAATTGTGCCATAGGCTGTATAGGCTGAATAGGTCGACAGTCATAGCCATCCATCCAGCGGTTTTTTTTTTTTACTCCCTAGGGGAGCCATGCATATATAACTTTCCTCCCGCATGTTAGATAAGATATGCCTCACTTTTCGAGTATGAGAGATGAAAAACATATAACCTAATTGTTGCTAAGAGTCATGTAGTTTAATACCTATGTAGTTTAGTGTAGTAGTTCATATAGTAGCACAGTTGTCCTTTGAGGTGTGTGAATTACCTAAATCACAAATCATCGCGTTGTGTACCAGTTAAGTGCAATCTTGTTATTGTTAAATTAGATAGCTACAGTTCAGTCATATATTTTATTCTTTCAAATGTACCTACTGTTATATTTTCCTGTGTATGTCGAATGCACTTATGTGAATTAATCTCTCTTTCTCTCTCTCTCTCTTTATTAATAAATAGGTAGTATTATATAGAGCACAACGCTTTAACAAGTGAGCGTCTACCTTAATTCCTAACTTAAAAGCATTTATGTACCTATAATATTAATAATTTATCGTGATAATTCATGTTGTAGGTAGTTCGCGTGTTGTAATGTAAGTAGACATTTAAATTTAATCACTAGTAGGTTCTGTCCTAATTTTCAAAACTCTTACAAGACTCTTTCGGTCTTAATTTCGTTGTCTTCTCCCACGCTAAATGTAACAGGGTACGTACTTACGTATCGTCAACGAGAAAATGCTAAAATTTCATAGCACAAACTAAGTTTTAGTACCAAATACTTTCACTGGGGGCGCTGTTTCAAAAATCGTACAATTTTTCTCGATGACCATTTACTCGATTTTTGGTGAAAACTCGAGCTCGTGATTATCTGCGGCCATGCACGATTCGGCTTTCTTCATCTTACTTAAGAACAAACCCGTTCAGTATTAAAAGCGCCCGACGCCCGTGAGTTTCGGTCTTCAGCATTAATTTTTGGCGGATACTGAATTGAGCCAGATAAGAGCAAGCTGTACAGTAGTAAATTTTGTAATAGACTTATTTAAAGCATTATACTTAGGCTCCCTAACCAGTATGCGAGAGCGAAAGGGACGAATGCTTTATCGCGATAAAAGAATCACGGCACGACCACGCCAGGCCAGGACCAGTTCCTGGAGGGCATAGTTTTATGAACTACACCTGTGAAATAGGTACTTACTTCTATTCGAAAATAGTTTAAATCTGTGCATTGCCTCAAAAGTGTTTCCTGAATTAAATTTCATACTGAACAGTTTTTCTCGATTTCCGAATGGTATTTTCATAGGTGTGATGTATTAAATCGAGCCCCAAAAGAAAAATCATAAATCAATAGTAAAATCATTGGATTGCTGAAATCCAGTTTCCAGGCCGTGCCGTGTTTCGACATCCGTGTTCCTCATTGCGATGCATACGCTCAGTCGGAAATTAATGCGCGTTCAAACGTCATAAATTTATTATCCACTATGCGTTAGGACTAGAGAAGACCATTCATGAACGCAGCAATAGGTGATAATGTAATATTGGCTGAATTTTAGTTGCTTAACTGATTTACATTACACAACTGAAAAAAAAAAATAACGACACTAACACAACTAAGGCAAATCTATGTACAACAATCACAACCTAACCAATCTTAATAGTAAAAATCCCCCTTCCTCCTAGACCACCATCGCAGCTGATTCGGCCCAGAAGGCTGCCGCATTACGAAGTTGAATCGCGAGGCAGTTCTTTGAGCAAATTAGCTAAGTACCAATCTCCAAATATTGATGGTAACTAAATAAAGGTGAATTAATATTTGGATTAATTAAAAGTAACATCAAAATTATATACACTATTATTAGGCTGTATAAATGAGCACCTTGCATTTTAATCATTAGGTCTTAAAATAATGTGGTTGCATAAGGTCCATTTAAGAAAAAGTTGTAGTACATACACACTTATTTTCCGGATTTCCTTATTCACCTGTTAAAATCGACAGTACCTCCCTAGGTACTCGTGTCGTGAGTGTAGTAATGTAGGTACTTTAACATAAAAAATTCAGAATCAAAGAAAATAACTTTTTATAGATTGGCCTGGTCTGAATGATGTTAGTTGTTATCACTTCTTCCAAGTAGGTATCATTAAAACATAACTTATAACTATTTTTAATCTTTCCGAATGTATTGCAAAGATATGCAACACGTAAGGTATACAAACACAAGGTATACAAATCGTATGGTGTACCGAACTATTTGAGCACTTTGGATGTCACCGTATATATGACGCTGACTGTACCTATGTGTTTACGCGAACAGGGGTTTAATTACAAAAATAAGGAAAAAGGCGTTCCAAGATCAGATGCCACCGCATTACCTCACAGCGACTCCGCGATGTTCGCGAGACGCCGTATGCATATGCATACAAGAGCTCCGGAACAGCAAGAAAATCAGATTAACGAAGCACACGCGAGCTCGAGCTAGCACTCGCTATAAACACTATCTACCTACCTATCTACCTATAAAGTTTTTATTCCCGTATTAAATAGGTGCTTGCACAACGATCAAAATTATTGTGTGACGTGTACCCACGGTTGCGTCACCCGACTAATAATCTAGGTAAAACAAAGAAAGAAGCAATTAACTAAGTATGTACTTGTTAAGCTGGCTGCAGTAAAAACGCTCGCTAAATTAATGTACGCCACCGGCTTCCTGATAATGAGTAATTATTGCAATTACAGTACGGTCAGCGCGTAAGCTGTTATACTTAATTTGGACACGCTTTGTTTAATTAATTATTACCGCTGCTACATGCAAGATGGTGGATGTAACATTAATTATTTTTATTTTCTTCATAAATCTATTGCCCAGATAAAAACTGTACTTGATGTTTAAGAATTTACCAAAAAACTTTTTTTTGACTTAAGTATTTATGATCATTTTGACATATGAATGAGACGAGAGCGAGTGCCCTCGTACGCGTTACAGCTGTAACTGTTAATGTCAGATTTTTGCATAGTTTTGTAATAAAGTGTAAAAGTTGAGACATTTAGCTATTTCGGGCATTACCTTGGATTTAGTGCTTCACATTTAGTACAATCTAAACTTGCGAGGTAACTAGTTTCCCCAATTTGAATTTTATTTTTGCCTAGTGACAACATAAAATTGAATTGAATAACCTATGGAATGTTAATTTGGAGTAAATTGCGTATTAGTACTATAATTATTAGCGTCTCCTTTGATCGGTGTATAATAAGTTTAAGACATTTGTATACATATAGTAAAGTAAACTTCGTATACGAGGCCGCGTCGAATCTCTTCATTAGTCCCGGGAAGTTTATGGTGTTATAAAGATACGGACAGTCACAACAGTTTAAACTGAGTTAGGTATTTATTACTCTACATGTCTTATGCAAATGCAGCAATCGAGTTATCTGCTAACACCACATAAAATCTACTAATTTGATATAGAATTAACTTTTTAAGTACTTACTTATACATTAAGACGTTGAAAAGAAAATACATTTAAGATAGAAAAAGTGTCAAAAACATAGTTTCATTCTTACAATTTAAACGAGAGGGGCATTTTCTTCTTAACTGCCTTATAACGTAAATTGCTTGAGAACATATAGTATTAGAGACGAAGTCGCAGCAACAGGTAATGTACTTGTGAAAAAAAAAGCTTCTTTCTCGGCCTGTTGTCCATCCTTAATTATTAATTGTTGCCTTGTTTTAGTAGCATTTTGTCGCTTTATTACTCGCGGTGTGAGTGGTTTTGCTGTCGGTACACGGCGAGGCGGGGCTTGCATTGTGTCATCCGCGCTCATCGATTACGTGGGAACCCAGAACCTTACGCCTGACAACGGAGCATACGTCTTAATTAAAATATCAACCTAGATCGTGTGTCTATCGGCGAAAGTATAAGACGCGCACGAGATGATATCCTAACTAATAGGTATTACAAACGCGAAAGTTTATGGGATGGCTGTATGTTGTGATGTTTGTTGCTCTTTCACGCAAGAACGGACTTTGATGTAACTTCATAGAAATATAGCTTATACCTAAGAATAGCACATAGTCTAGTTTTTATCCAGAAAACTTGCACAGTTCCCGCGGGATAATGATAAACGAATTCTAATCCCTGGCAACAGCTATAAGTTACAAATAAAATAGAAAAACACGTTACCTCTTCAAATAGTAAATTACTTCATATTTGCTTATTGAGTCCATTGCACTTCGCTATAACGGTACAATCTTTTGAACATACTGAATGAAAAACGAAATGAAACAGGATATTGTTTTTACAATATGAGCAGGAATAACAATCGGACCGGATGGTGAAATATTTTTTTCTTGGCATCCGATTCCTGGTGAACTCTATTAATGCGACTGGGTTTTTTGGACACAATTAACATTAAAGCCCAGCGGCAGCGGAACATATAACAAAGAGTTAAAATTAATACAAACAATTCGCTGGAAATCGATAGCAAAAAGCCGCGCGATAACGGGTGCGGAAACACTCGATAAACGCTCTAGTTCGCTAAGTTATACGTCGGCTAATATATTTATTATCATTTAAAATTATCATATTTGTAGTATAAATTGCGAATGCTTCGCATAAAAGTAGTCATGATTAGAGTTTTTCAGCGCTAAGCGGCAGCGAGCACCGTGAAATTACTGCCAGCGCACACGTAAACACTATACAGTTTTTCTGTCCGTCTATCGCGGAGCGCGGGAGCCCGTGGCCCACCATACTCCCGCTTTGCTGTTTCATATAAAGGTACTTGCAAAATTCCGTCGAACTTCCACGCAAAGTAAACTGTTATTAGATTATTCTTAAATCCTATTTAGGGTGGTTACATCTTTTACAGTTACCAAACGGTATTTAGCTTACTGGGACAAATTAAGTATCGCATTAAAATTAAACGTCTTCTCTTAGAGCGGCCGTTAATGGTTATCGACTACAGATTCAATAAAGCACTTGCAAATATTCTTCGCAATACCTACCTATACTCCGATTAAAGCGCCAACCGGGCGTGAAATGAACTAGCTGCCAGCCCATACGGGAAGTCGGGCCACAGGAAACTTTTTCCTCGAACTAGGTATTTATCAAACATAATGGTTCTATTGACCTAAGTAAGCATTTTTTAATTTTTTCCCTCGCGTATAATAATGAACATTAAGGTATTATATCAACGTAATGTTTCCACATCCAGGACTTTTTGCGAGCGCTAGCAAATAAAAAGTAATTGGTGCAATTAATTTCTTGTGACGCTAACAATTAACAGACTTTATTACATTAGCATTGTTTTTTGGGGCGTCATTAGGGTGATCCGGGTTTAAATAAAGTAAATATGTAATGTTGCTTGTGATAAAATGTGTAACATACGAAAACAATTCAAAATGAAACTCAAGTGGTGTCAAGATAAACAATAACAGATTCAAATGGATGAAGCCAAAAAGTTTGGTAGCTTTTGGAAGGAAACTAAGGGCGGTATGTTAGCCCGTGGCAATCGCAAATCTTTCTAAATCATTATTTCGAAGTTGAACCTCATCATCATCTACTGTGATCAGCGCTGAGACCACATGTGGCGATACTCATCATCGACCTACTTATTTTTCAGCTAAGGTAATAGAAACTGTTCGGAATAGGTATGCCGCATATGGCAAGTCGCCGGGGCATGATGGCCTCAGTGTTGAGCTTCTGACGCACGCTGGTTCTCATCTGCCCAAAGTACTGGCTATGTTATTTGCTTTTTCCGTCGGACACTCATATTATCTTCCCGATGACTTAATGAGGATGGTTGTAATTCCGATCGTTAGAGTAAAACTGGTGGCGTGTCCGATATTAACAACTACAGGCCCATCTCCCTCGCGATTGTTATTGTCAAGGTGCTGGTAGGTGTGCTTGATCAAAAGTTGAATGCATGAAGCTAAATAACACACAGTTCGGATTTCGTGCTGGGTTGTCGACTGACTCAGCCATATGCTGTCTCAAGCACACGGTCCGGTACTATGCAGACAGACCAACCCCACAAAATTTTCTTTTTTCGTCATACTATTATATGTATGTAAGTATATCAGGACATTTTTAGAAAACTGTGTGCGCTTTACTTTTTTTGAATAACCTAACAAATTTTGCATTATTTCCGCTCAGATTCACGAGGACTATCTCCATGGAGGAGGAGGATCTATATCCGTGTAATATAAAAAAGTGTTCCGCATTTTTTTGTCACTTTTGTGACGCGTTTTTTTTTACATGTGTCCATATAGAATGTATGTAAAAACGCGTGACGGTCCCGTCACAAAACTGACAAATAAATTTTCTATGGAAAAATTTTGAACTTTTTTGGAGAAAAAGGGTATACAGTTTTCTGAAAATACCCATCAATGTCAGATACAGCTTTCTAATAGCAAAAGCTACCTAAGCTAAGCTGTGGACAGACGGAGGGGTGGACAGCCTGACGGACATGGTGACCCTAAAAAGTCGTGGTACTGGATTTACCTAATAGCTTTTAAAATCATGGATATTTTTTTAAGCAGAAACAAATCGGAGTATATAAAATAAGTGAGTATTTCAATATGTCTCAAAAAATATTAGACAGCTTCCAAACCAATTACATTTATTATTGTTGAGAAGGACCGGTCATGCAAACTCCGAATAATCGTACTGTAAAAAATCGAGGGCAAAAGCTGGTGCATGTCAAATAAATGTTAGTTCAAATCAATGGTTTGGCACAGGCGGCGCCCTAGGGGCCTCAACATTCATTCGAGGGGAGCTCAAATCCCACATTGAGGATTAATTACCTACTAAGAGCTTAAGTTAAGTTTTTAAAGCACATTTATGGCTCTTTTTAAAGTTATTAAGTATATTGTATTAATGTTACCCACGACTTCGCCTGGATAGGATTCGGTTATCGTTATCTCGCCCGCGGGAATTAAGTAGATATATCTACTTACCTATACATAAGCAGTTTTTCATGTTATAAATATGTACCTATCCTATGTCCTTTTCCGTGTTGAAATCATGTAAAATTTCGCCAACATCAGGAAAGGAAGCGTTGAAACATCAACATCTTTTTTTTTTATACGACAGCGAAAGCAAACGAGCAAGTGTGTCACCTGATGGTAAGTGATCACCATTACCAATAGACACCCGCAACCCCAAAGGGTTTGCAGATGTGTTGCCAACCTAGAGAGCTAAGATGAAATACCTCTTGTGCCCGTAATTACACCGGCTGTCTGATTCTCCATATTGGAACACAACAGTGCAAACAGTGCAAGCAAGCAGTGTGGTAGCTATCCGGACGGACCTCGCACAAGGTCCCACCACCCTCAAACAGAACAAGCAACAGAACATGAACAGACACATTTTCAAGTTTATAGTATTAGCTGGGGTTTTTAAACTACTTAAATATACTACTCTGTACATTAATGTCTACTTAGATAAATAGACAAAGGTGAAATAAAGATAAGTGCAGCGAATCTAATCTATTCAATTACTACTTTCGTTTTTAATAAATACAAGCTTTTTTGAAGCCGTATTTTTTATTGTCTGTACCTAATTGTATTGTCATGCCATTGATGTCTGTTGTTTAAGTTATATGCGAAATGGTTTTATGCGAATAAACATTTCTAATTTCTGGTTGACCGTTGAAGAGTTCCCCTGCGACCACCAGAACTTAATTTTTTTTTTATACAACGAGGAAGGCAAGCGAGCAAGTGGGTCACCTGATGGTAAGTGATCACCACTGCCCATAGACACCCGCAACTCCGGAGGCCTGCGGATGCGTTGCCAACCTAGAGGGCTAAGATGAAATGCCTCTTGTGCCCGTAATTACACCGGCTGTCTTACTCTCCACACCGGAACACAACGGTGCAAGCACTGCTGCTTAGCGGCAGGATTAACGAGTAAGATGGTGGTAGCGATCCGCACGGACCTCGCACAAGGTCCTACCACCCGCAAATCAATTAATTATTGTATTGTCACCGGACTAACATAAGTATGCTCATTTCAGTTCAATCGGATACCAACAATTGGTCGAAAAAGGGTTCGCAATTTTTTAAGCAGACAACTTAGGTAAGTAGTATACCTAAGTATAGTTACTTACATTCGAACAGTGCAAGTCAAATAAAAGATTGCAAAAATCGGGCAAGTACCTACCGAACTCACTCACGAAGGGTTCCAGTACTACCATACAATTGTCAAAAAAACCACTGATAACTCCTAGTAAATTGACTATTTATCTATCGCTGGATAGGTAAGTATTATGTATATTCATTTAGCTTATTTATAACGCAATGCCTATTCAAAGCCAATTATTTCATACAGCGAGGACTAAAATGCCAGCTCGTAATATGAAATGAAAAGTAAAATATGTCATATTATATTATGGTCAAGTGTTGTCTCTATGAATTCGGAACGAGATTATTTTTATACGACAAGGAAGGCAAACGAGCAAATGGGTCACCTAATGGTAAAGTGATCACCACTGCTCATACCCACAACCTTGGGGGGTTTGCAGATAATAATAAAATAGAGAGCACAACAGTGCAAGCACTGCTGCTTAGCGGCAGGAGTAGCGAGTAAGATGGTGGTAGCGGTCCGGACGAACCTCGCAAAAGGTCCTACCACCAACAAGATCCAATTCGAATCTACAAATATTTTTCAGTGACGTTTGCCAGTTGCTGTGCTCATCAAAATGTGAAACGGGGAAAAGCGACAAGTTTTTTGTAGCCTCCGAGGGTCAAAAAATATTCACGTATCAAAAACAGTGAACAACATATACCTACAGTCAATTTGGTACGATTGAAAGAAAACAGCAAAAAGGTGTCTAGAAAAAAAAAACTTGCAATTCCATTTGAGTGACTGACGTTTTATTGCAATCAATGGGTAACTAAAGTCGGTACGTTGAGGGGGCGCGATATTACGTATCATAGATACAAGGATAAAACTTACGTAGGTTCAATAGGTACATACTTATTACCTGTAAAAATACCATTCAAAAATGGAGAAAGAAAATTAATAACACGTTACCTAGTTTTTTCTGAGGTAGATGTGCGATGGTGAAATGTAGTTAAAGTGAGAAAAGCTTTCCACTGTCAAAATGTTCATGACATTGTCATAAGATTGATTTTTGCCTGGCCAGTGGGAAAAGTTTTTCTACTATGTCTATACCTAGTACCTAGGTGTGGTAATGACTAATGACAATGACAGCATTTAAATAAACGTTGTATTTCCTATCTTTTCGAACGCCGTCACTACTACACTCAATAACCACCAGGTAATTTGCAAATTAATGTACCTACCTACCCGCCGCCACTGACATGCCTTTATATTAATAAATAAATAAATATTATATTGTTTTAGTGGTCCTTTTCCTTATCTTATTAATCAATGCGGAAAATTAACTAAGTATAACTACACGTGTTTATTACAATAGTAGTTTATGCAACTGCTACATAATGAATGTTTTAAGGCCTAATTATGTAGAGTTGCATACATAACTTTATCTACACACATATCATAAGTCCTCTATAATGCGTTCAGAAACCTTAGAAAATGACCAGCATTTCAGTACGCCGTCGCCTTCTCGCCGACAGCGCCAGCCCCAGCACCACCTCCACCACCTCCAGTAAAGTAATACTCATTACGACATCGAATTCGATGTCGTAATGACTTTTCGATATCGAATTCGATGTTTAAAATTTGAAAACCAACGTAATTTACAAACATTGTGAAATAAAACGGATCACTCACGTATATAAGTCGAGTTCAGTCCGACATGTATAATTAATGATGTTTTTTTTACAAAAAAAAACAGTTCACGAAACGTCAGCTCGGTATGTTTGTCTATGATTTAAAAAAAAGCAGTCAAATTCGTGACAGGTATGGGTATGATATGCCTTCGGCTTCTGAACCCATTTAGAGTATTACTTATAATATGTGTGTATAATTATGAGGAAAATACATTACCAATTTATATGTAAGTACCTATTTTATTGAGCTACCGAAAATGAAATATACTTTAATCACAAAGTTATTAAAACGAAATATATGGCCGAAAAATATATAATTATATGTATTAAAGCGGAAGAGGGTTGAAAATATCATATTTTATTATAACATTATTATATATACAATATTGCATATTATTATTAGGTAGGTATTATATGCTGTATGTTATACCTATTGGGAAGGTACTCGTAGGTATAATGTATTAAGAAGGGACGATATAACCTTTCGAATGTGTTGAAAATTCTGTAGAATTAATATTAAAATGTCAACTGGGTAGGCAGCATTGTAGTGGACAAAAAAATATCAGGTAGAGCGACTTTCTTACTTTGGCTCTAAGTAGGTACTCGTATTTCAACTTCAACACAAAATTTTCACAAAATTTCAAGAGGTATTTTCACACAGGTTTAAAAATCGTATCCCCATATGATCTTACTCTTAAAGATAAAAAAACAGTACCTACTCGTACTCATTCAGTACACGTTTAATAATTAATATTGAGTGATGTTTTTTTTTATCTAAATCATTAATTTCCTTGGCATTAGGTTCTAATTTAGGTAACCTACATTTTTACATGTTTGTTAATCATGATGAATATACCTAACCACGTTCACAAGTAGCTCAAAGCGACTTTATAGTTTTTACAAATAGTGAAATTGGAGTTACTAAAATAGTTTCAGTAAGTACAACGTTAAAAAGTAATCAATTGTTTTAAGAGAGATTTTTATAACTATCTGGCGATTGCTTATTTCTCTCTTCCATGTGAAAGATTTTACTGGAATATTTTTTGCTTAGAGCCATTCTTCAAAATAGTTATAGTTGTTAGTTCAAACTCCCAAAATAAATAAGTAAAGTACTTGTCTATGCGGTGACACCGTATCCTCAAATACGAGTTAACACTGTCGCCAACTTTCAGTAAAACACCGCAATAAAGTGCGATATCCCGCTGCGAGAACGCTTTATTTTCCTATAAAAGCGTTTTATCCACGTATAAAAGCTTAAATCCGCGCGGAGCTTTCTCCGGCGGGCAAAAAGAGTATTAGGGCGCCCGGAGCAACATGGCAGCGGCACGCCCCTCGCGGGCGCGGCGCGGCGCCATTGGCCGGCGCCGCCTCCCGCGCCGCGCCCGCGCCGGCCGCGCGGCCCGGCCGCAGTCTCCGCCGGCCCACAGCCCGAGCGCCACACCCGCACCACCGCTCCACCAAACTACTGTCGCGCGACGAACGCCGGACCTGCCGACCGGTACTATACTACTACGAGTGTACTTTGATTGCAAGTGACCAGTGAACTTTTGAGACTTTGCGATCGGGTGTGAACTTATCCAATAGCAAACTTTAGACAATTTTGAATAGTGCGCCAATAGTTTAGCGAGCGCATGCGATGCCCGCGCGGAAGTGTCTCAGCGCCACTTTGCATCACTGAGTTGCTCCGTTGCGATGTGGGTGCGGTGACGGAAGAGCAGATCAGCGAGCCGGGTGGTTGGTTGGAGCGTGCTGGATGCGGTAAGGGGTGCGGCGGGCGAGAGGAGCCCCGCCGGTGCCGGCGGCGCCGTGGCGATGACGGTGCAGCGCGACGAGCGCGAGGCGCGCGCGCCGCGCACCAGGTTCATGATCACCGACATCCTGGACGCGGCCCCGCGCGACCTCAGCGCGCACCGCGACTCCGACTCCGACAGGTCTGCCACTGACTCACCAGGTCAGTTGCCCACACTTTACGTTACTCTATCTACATCAACTATCTAGATGTCACTAACTTACTGCCGCCCTGAATTAAGAATAGGAAAGTTTACACTTACCACCGTCCTAGTTTAATACGTTCTACTGATAGCAGCAGGCCCACACGAGAATTAGTTACCTATCTCTTTCAAAAACCTCTTAGTTTCGTGACAACAAGAACGCGCGTAGTAGGCCGGACGTAGCTCGTCGTAGCGTTTGGTAGAGTTCAACGGCGGTCCCTAAAATGCAGAAAATTAAATAAAAAACCATCACGTCTCCATCAAAATTAACGGCTCACAATATACATTTATAATCATCGGAAGATAAAGGTACATGAACTTTAGGCTTAATGAGGTATGAAACATTAATTAACCTTGCTCAACTTTAATCCTATTTATTTCAGCTATTTCCGGTTTTAACAAATTAATTGTATATTTTTGTTGTTTGATGTGATCTGCTGGCCATGCGAAGGCTCGACTGGAATCCCTTTCGAGATGATGCTTATTCTTGTTGCATTGGGACTTAATCAAAAACTCACCATACCATCATATGATGACCGCAAATAAAAAAAACTTACCTATTGTAAAGATTGGAACTAGCAGTTAGTTACCGGGCCCTGTGTTATTCATAATTAACTGCTAGTGAAGTCCCTGCGTCACAAGAATCTATTCATGTATATGTATACCTACCTATGTGACTAACTTTACCAGCATTTAGGTTTCTACGGAGTGGAATCGGCGAGTCGGTGATAACTTCAGCAGCGGAAAGGTGATGATGATGAGTTACGATAGAGTTAGGTTCCGTCGTATAAAAAATATATAAATATAGGTACAAATATGCTAGGTATGGAATTCGTTAGTCAGAAAATCTCTGTCATGGTGTAGGTAGGTATCTACCTACTATATTGATTAAGTACCTTTACAATAATTTTGTAAACAATGTCAGTACCACCTACCTAACCTTAAGTAGGGTTGATGTTTTAAAATGTACTCCAGTAACATAGCTATTGTGCCAAAATCAAGAAATTTGTCTCAAAGTTTTGTCTTTTTGCAACAGAAGTGGTACTTAGTTAAAATACGTACCCATTATAACCCGTTTTATTAAGAGGGTAGGTAGTCTAGGTATAGTTATGATTTTTCTTCATTTGATTTTGATAGAGTCGCTGTTCTGTTTATCAGATAAGTCGTTATGGTTTTTATGGGTTATTTATTAGGTAGGTACACGCTTAGACTATTTCACTCATGGTAAATGCATGCTTAACTGTTCCCATGGCTATACCCGTCCTAACATTGAGAGGAGTAGAGAAAGAGAGATAATATCCGGACGTAAACTTACATAGAAGTTGGATCAATAAATAAAGAAAGATAGATAAGTAATGAAAAATTTTGCTGTCAAAAGTGTAGGTAGGAGTAGTGTTTTAAAATTGATGCCGTAAATTATCTGATTAGATAAACATGGAGGTATAAGAATAAGAAAACTCACAAGGTACTTTGAAAAAGGTGTGTCGCGTATTATTAAAAATAAAGCAAAAAAATAAAAAACCTAGTTCATAAAAATACTTAGGTATTTAAAAATAGTTAGGATTTTAAGTGTACGTACGAAATAGGTACTACATTAATTAGAAGTTAAGAATACTCGTCATGCGTGAATTGCAATAATTAACTTCTAAAAGTTAAAATAAGTACAACAAAAATGCAGGTACATATATTAGAAAACAATCCTTTTAAAAATACTAACAATTATAACTATAACAAAATACCATTATACAAAAACCCTAGGCAATAAAAAATTATACTGGGTTATAAGTATAATAAATCATTCGCTTCATTTACGCTTTGTCTTTAATATATTCGAGCCGTCGCTGGTTACTAAACACGAGTTGTAAAACATAAAAAGTGCATTAAAGGCAGCGCGGGCGCATCGACGCGAAGGATTTTGTCAACCGCCTTCGAGAGCGGCCAGACCCTTGTCTTATTCTATTTTGATGTTTACTTGTATTAAATTATTAATTATTAAGACGTGGAGTAAGGAACGCTCGAACGACGCAATTGGACTCTGACTTTTTATATTTTCATGCGTATGAACTTAACTTTGCACAAATATAAAACTAAGTATACCTAATTTCAAATTTCAAATATTTTGTTGTTACAAAAACATGTAATTTTATATGCCAAACATGAAAAGATGTAGAATTTAATTAATTCGATTTTGTTCCGACTCTGGCTAGCATTTTTTTAATATTTTGTCTAGTCCCATTCTACCCGCCGCCATAGCAGTTTGATAGAGTGGAAGTGAGAGGCCTACGTCTTGGACGACTCTTCGGTCTTCGGTCTCAAACTTTTGAACTTTTTAAAAATTTTTGAACATTTCTCCGAAGATACAAAACAAGTAGCGTCGTGCCCGCTTGTTCTCTAGCCCCACGCACATTTATGTAATTATTTACAGTCTCTAGGTCTCTAATTGCATCTACAGCACACACTATCATAAAATTAAGGACACCACTCCAAAACGTTCAAGAATATGTACCTACTTATACATTATAGTTTTTACACCATGTGAGTGTCAGCTATGACACACGGACAGACAGAGCGACGAACATCTTTAGATAATTGAAAGGTGCTCTGTTTAAAAAAACTTTGTTACGAAACCTCAAAAACGTATAAATGTTGAATTAGGCGAATAGGGATTTTATTATCCGGCTTGAGACGATAAGTGACACGGTGATTATATTTGTGTCTCGGGTGACACACAGGAATAAATAAACACAAACTTAATTTTAGACTTACGTTTATTGTCACTCCTGTTTCTCGTCATTTGGTATAATATTTGAAATTTGGTTAAGGTACGCATTGAGGTACAGTTTGACGATGATTATGATAACACCAAAGAAACTTTGGTCTAAATTTGGCTAGTCATGACGAGGACTAACAATTAGGTTAGGCATAAATTCGTTTTTGATACCATACATACCGGTAAACACAGTTTGTAACCAGGTAAACCGCATTAAAAGTAATGTATACGTGTTTTGTTACACATAACAACCTACCTAAAGCCATGTAAGTATAATATTAAAATAATCATTCAATGTATAATTGTTAAGAACACGATCACGCTAAACCTCTCCGCTTCAGTGGCTAGGGGGCTACGTAAGCATCCCATATGAGAAGTAGTAAGGAGCGCACTATAAATGCATATCTGCTTAATTTTACATCGTAGATATGGAGTAATAGTAAATTAATATCCGAGAGCTTAGCCTAATGTGTAGCCGAATCGCTGAAGCAAGGCAGAGGCGATAAGTGACGAGAGCGGGCCACGACGGTATTAACCGAATGCACGTCCCATTAAGTCGCACATAGATATTATGCTTTCCTTTTATTATTTAAGCCGCGTCGTGTAATCTAAGCATCGTTATAGTTCCTCATTAATTTTTAATTCGGCCGAGCTCGGTTCTAATTAGTCAGTAGGTACAAAATAATGAGTCGTTAGTCGTTACAAAGATAAGTTAAAATGCAGTTTTTATACTGCTCATACTGTGGCGAAACAGACGCGGACGGGTCGGTGACGACTGACGACCGCTCGCTCACGCTTGCCGTCATCCAGCGTTTTACGTCCTGCCACAATAAACATAAACCCGATGTTTATACCATTAGACAAACTTTCAATAATTGACTTGCAATATCAGAAGACACGCGTCGAAATATTCACAAAATCGAAACCATAATAAATTCCAAGAATGCTCTCGGATCGACGTAAAAGTGAATTAACAAATTTAGATAAGGCTTAACAAATGTTTGAGTTTCGATCGCATTACCCGTCGACGATTTAATAGACAAGCCGATAAAGCCGAGGCGTTAAATAAATTAAATAATAAAACGTATAATGGGCGCGATAAATACAACCCGTTCGTAACACTCGCTCTCGAGATAAGTAAGCCCTTATAAAACGGACCAAATTAATCCTGCCTGAAAGGGCTCTCCGCGTCACACGGGGAAAAAGAAAAAAACTGACGTCATAATCAGCTTTTTGTCAAATGTCAAGCTACGATCGCTTTTTAAATTTTAAAATAGCTCCCCGAAATTGTGAATATCCGCGCCGTAGACGGCGAGTACAGTCGCGCTCGCAACGACCCCCCTCCCCCCCCCCCCCCCCCCCCTCCGCGCCCCCGCGCCGTTTGTCGGCGATCGCCCAACCGATATTTATATGAAAGTGCGCGTAGTACTTGTCTTTAAGCGAGGACACCCCAGCTATTATTTTCTTCACAATATACGTTATCTTATGAATTTACCTCCCAATTACTGACTTTAACATCCGCTGGCGGCAATTAAACGTTTCTTGCAACTGTAAATACAAAACTTCTCGCCGTAGTAATTTAAAAAACCCACTTACAAAGAATGTGAAAAAACACAACGTTTAGAGCAATTAGCGCTTATACAACTCCCGCTGACAATTTAACTAATTAATCTATCGTTAATGTTGGGGTCCGAGCCTCCGCCGCCGGTCTCGAGCACCCGCCCGAAAAATGTAGTTTGGGATGTCGAAATAAAACTTAGTACTGTTGACTGACCCCGCTCGCCTTGACATTAGGCCTGCGAATACATTAAGTATGGATTCATAAGAGATGAGTTAGCTGAGACAGTACTTAACTTCTTTGCCAGTTACAGTTAGATGATCTGATTAAGACTGTACTTACGGAACGGTATTCGAAAATTAATACTAATTAAAAGTGTGTTTAGTTTTGGCGTCGCTTGTACTAGTTTATCCGAGGCCACCACCTCGTTTCTTGAAATATCAGAGCTAACCTCAAATGCGCGTCAGCGCTTCGCTAAGCAGCTTAACCTGAGTCACGGCGCGAACTGTGGAAACAGACCTTACCCCACACTCCTACGGTTGATACTCGCTACTAACAATCTGACATTGTGACTTTTAGCATAATCGTAAAGGCGAGATGAAGGTAACGATTCTTTCATCGTTCTAACTTGATAACATCAAAACTTTTTATTGTGACAATAAATAGATACCATTGATATAAATAGGGCCAGTTTGGATCCCCTTATAATACGGTTCCTATTTGCGGCTTTACGTCGTATTTGACAGGAGATGCGAGGTGTGAAATTGAGTCCGATTTAAAATAAGTAGGAAGGCATACCTATGGTTGGTCTCGAGACGTTTTTTACGTGGGGATTATTTACAGTTTGTTTAGTAAGGCCAATGTTGGAACTGTCAAGCGAATAATCCGATAATTTGATCCTTCACCATGGGAAAACATTAAGTTAATCATGTGAAGACTATTTTAAATAGTTAACTAAAAACTAATTGGAAATGGACAGCGGCTTATTATAATAATGGTAAGGACTGTTTGAACGTAGTGTAAATCTATAAAAATAAATAAAAAAAGGTAAGAGAAATTACTAAAAATGAGTTTTTTTGTAGTACAGTCAGCGTCATATATATGGTGACATCCAAAGTGATCAAATAGTTCGGCACAACATACGATTTGTATGGTGTACCAAAGTATTTGAGCACTTTGGATGTCACCTTATATATGACGCTGACTGTACAAACATTCATCACTACTAGTCCTAAATAACAACTTTGATAATTTAATTAGCGTTTTAGCCGTGGCACAATAAAAAAAATACTTACTACGATACAAAAGTGTCGTCCGCTTTTAAGTATCGGAAAAATCATAATTTTTCATCCGATTTCACTTCGATTTATCCGGATGTACCTATACTAAGTATGGAGAGGTCTCCCCTTTGACGAGTTGTTCCGTTTCATTGGCCACGTTTAATATAAACACACTCTTATACCTATCTCTATTTTGATAGAGCCGTTATTCAACTGTTTGTTAATAAACATAAATTACCTGTAGAACACTGAAATGATCTCACTAGAATCATCGACATAAGGTTCTATTATTACTAAATTAGTATTCAGACATTATACCTACCTACTTAATGACGTAGGTAAAATGTTTCATTATGATTGCAACATGTTTTAGTCGATGTCAATGTGACTTAATAATATTTAAATAGTAAACCGAAACGTCGTGCAAACAATGGCTGCAAAAGGATGGTGTTTTTGGGTACCGCTTAATCCACAATAGCGCGAAAAACATTTAACTTTGAATTGGACAATATTTGTACCTTTTTGAGACATCGTCACACAATTATTGGTCAAATGGAAACCGATAGGTATCACACGGATACCAATTAACCAAACCATCCGTCGTTGAGTCTGTCCTTCTGTTTTAAATATATTTTTTGTCCACTTTGTCACTACATTTTATTGCGTAACAGAAAAATGGCGTATGAAAAGCATGGCGTCTTTTGTTCATTTAAATAATTAGAAGTTTTTGTTTTTTAATCATTCACTCATTTATTTGTTTCCTTACTGTAAGTGAATTTTAACTTTTTAGCACACTTCCTGTGGTAGATTAACTTGAAAAGCAAATGTATGGAGGTCCAATGACAACACAGTAAAAAAACAGAGTTTATAAAAGTTACTTAAAACTAAAAAGTCTTTAGGGTTCAGTATCACAAAAGGAAAAACGGATGCCATATGATTACTTTGTTGTCGGTCTCTCTGTCCATCTGGCAATTCGAAGTAAATCAAAACCTATAGGTTACTTCCCAATGTCCTAGAATTAAGAAATTTGGCTCAAAGCAAGGTCTCACATCACTAGTCAAGCAAAAAAAACGAAAAGCTTAATATACGGAACCCTGGGTGCGCGAGTCCGACTAGCTCTTAGCCAGTTTTTTAAAAAGACTGTGTAATTTATTAAATCAGACGTTACTTTGCCGAGGTCCATATTCATGAACTAAAAACAATTAATTTACTCACCAGCGAAAAAATTAACAAATACTGCAGTTAGTTTTAGATTAGTGCTTAAAAACTGTGAGAGAGCAAATTCACTGCGTAACAGAGAGAATGGTTGAGTAACAGGAAAGTATCGCAGCTGATAAGAATCAAGACGAAACAATTATGCATCTCGTGCGTGCAGGGGATCACCGCGGGTCGTGACGTAACGCCGCGGTGCATTGTGCTGTTGTGAAAAACCGGCTAAGTGCGAGTCGGACTCGCGCACAGATGGTTCCGTACAAACTTATGGGTGTGTAAATAGTTCGTCCATCACGGGAATGTTTTAAAATGTCCAGTGTTAGCAAAGCCCTACTCTTAAGCAAACTGAACGCGGTGTGGGATAATTTTGGAAACAGACAAACATAAACCAGTTGGCATTAAGTTGGTCTTCGCTGATCAATCTCATCATAGAGATCCCAAAAATGGTCCAAACTTTGTATAAACTTTTTAATTTTGTCAAACAATGGGTAAGTAATTAATGGTGTGTAGAATAAAAATTAGGAGTCTGGAACATAATTATTTTTATCTACACACATATCATAAGTCCTCTATAATGCGTTCAGAAACCGTAGAAAATGACCGTCATTGCA
This sequence comes from Clepsis dumicolana, assembly GCA_963691665.1. Taxonomy (NCBI): domain Eukaryota; kingdom Metazoa; phylum Arthropoda; class Insecta; order Lepidoptera; family Tortricidae; genus Clepsis; species Clepsis dumicolana. Next base: position 31,375,578 of record OY829505.1, on the reverse strand, counting down.
GCACGACGTCGCCTCCCCCCACCAACACCACCAGCAGGTCCAGCAGTAAAGTAATAGTCATTACGACATCGAATTCGATGTCGTAATGACTTTTCGATATCGAATTCGATGTATCGAATTCGACAACCAATGTAATTTACAATCATAGTGAAATAAAACGGATCGCTCAAGTATATAAGTCGAGTTCAGTCCGACATGTATAATTAATAATGTGATATTTTTTTTTATAAAAAAAAAACAGTTTACGAAACGTCAGCTCGGTATGATTGTCTATGATTAAAAAAAAATAGTCAAATTCGTGACAGGTATGGGTATGATATAAGCCTTCGGCTTCTGAACCCATCTTAGAGTACTTATAATATGTGTGTAGATAAAGTAATGTATGCAACTCCACATAATTAGGCCTTAAAACACTCGTGTGATCCTATTATGAAACTCAGCTTCGCCTCGTTTCATAAAAACACACTCGTGTTTTAAGGACCCTTATTATTTCATTATGTAGCAGTTGCATAAACTACTATTAATTTTGAAGGATTAAAACGGAAAAATTATAATATTGTCAAAGGTTGTTTGGTGGCGTTTGAACAGTTAATTGTTGAACAAGGTATTTTTTTAAATTTACGTGCGCGGAAAGCGGTTGGGAGCTGGTGAGTAGTGGAGAGTTCTCGTAATGAGGTTCTCAGCTCGTCTCTTCGGCACGCGAGGTACACTCTTTCCTTCTATCCCGATAAATTTATGTGGTGATAAAACCAAACAGCACTGTGAAATATCGTTTAAGATGTGGGTGATGCAGGCTCTTGGGCAACCGAGCTTCTCTTGGCGTCTTTCGAGTTTACCGTAAGATGGCGTTAAAATACTTTGTAATTTTTTTATCGTGAAAATTATTTTTTCAACTTCGAAAGGCAAAATTTTATCAACATACCCACACAATTTTAGTCCAATCGTTTTAGCTTTCCGTTATAGCGAATATATAATGTAAATTCAGCTGTGCCTACTATACATTTATAGTTGCTGTACTGAAAAAAGAAAATTACTAATAAGTACTTCCTCTTCGGAATTATTTTCCTTGCTTCAATAATTTACCAGAAATTAAAACAGAAACGTAATATGGGTTAGTGACTAACTAAACGCAGTATTAAAATAGACACCCTTATTTGAATACACCATATGGTTGACAACGACTTTACTTACACGAGACGCCACAGTATCGCGACTTTTTTCGATTTATTTTAAAACGGGCTTCGTAATGATTAACCCATAGGGCACGTACGTTACATGTATCGCGCTGCCTCAACACGTAGTCACATCAGCCAACCTGGTACAGCATCAACTAGCCTTAGGCTGCTTCCCGACTGTCGGTGCGGTATCAGATATCAGTGCGGTATCGGTACGCTCGGTAAGCTCTGTACAGATTCTTTACCCAGCGCCTATATTTCAATGAGCACTTCCTGACTTATGGGACATGCGCGAGAGCGGGACGGTACTGCACGCGGTAAGGCGCAAGTCAGGAAGTGCTCATGGAAATACATAAAGTCGCTCGGTAAAAAATCTGCACAGAGCTCTCCGATCGTACCAATATCGGACCGACAAGTCGGGAAGCGGCCTTATAAATGGAGCATTTTCGTACAACTTAACGGCTGCCATTTTTAAAACCTAATATAAAAATAACTGCTAAAAAAGAAAAAAGATGCATATTTTGAAAATATTGAAACCAATAAACATTTATGTCAATTATCAGTTTTTTTATGGAAAAAGAAAAAGCTATTTATAAAGATTAGGAAGGTAGGGTAGAGTCAAATAGGCATGCCAATTTGTGTAACCGTTATTATTTTTATATTCTGTGGCTAAGGTTAATGCGAAGATAAAATCAACCACTATGTATGATAAAGAAGTCAAAATACAAATCAACACGGAACTGTTTCCTTTAGTGATTATTTGGGATTTCAACGAACGCAATTTGTTGAACAAGACACTACACGTAAATTATAATGTTACCCACCAAACCAAAAGTTTTGCTTTTATTAAAATAAGGAGAAACACCTTTAATGAAAAAAGCACCTAATGATTAATTTTCTAAACATTGCTACTCAAAATACTAACCAGAAACCATTACAAAATCGCGTTGTTTCGCCCAGTTTGATTAAGGATTGGAGTCAACATTAAATGACGTATACACGCTTTCTGACCCTAACCTAACTGTCCAAAAAATCGGTTCTTATCTTTTATCTCACACGCTATTGATAAGAGAGAAAGAATCATAAATCATAAAATCTGTACAATTATTTCTGAGACACATACCTACCTACATTCAAGAAGGAATATCAGAAAACTTATACATTTATATCTTCAAAAATCACAGACCAAACTACCCACTAATACGGGTATATACTATTTCGGACTAGAGGCTAAGCTATAGCATATGGCATCGAAAACAAAAGCCGAGCGCCGCGCCGGCAGCCCCGCTGCGCCCGCGCTCACACGTACTCGTAGCTACCTCCATTATGGATCAATTAATTTCTTGCACCGCCGCTCTCACTCGCAAGCGTTGCCGTAATTAGGCGAATTGTATAAACGGCAATACACGATTACCTTTGCTACCGGGTCGGCTTAATTGCAATTAGATTAAATCCATGAGTGCTGGTGTTTAGTTTTTTTTTAGCTGCAATTTTAAACGTTGAATGCAAACTTGCCAGCAAATAGAAACATGAGATTGTTGTTGTTTGATTCATTTGGAACGCAAATACGAGGCATTATTAGATATTTCTAATCTAAGCACGGCGTTTGTCGCCCTAACGGTTAACTTACTATTCATTTTATTTCATATTCCTAACGAAAAATCATGGTATAGTTAACCAAGAAAGTGCAATATTAGAGTTCGACAAAAGGTTGTGGAAATTAAAAGACATTTTTGATGTAAAGTGAAAGTTTTTGATGACAGATCCAACGAAAGAATTTTATTTAATAAAGCTTTGATTTTCTAATAAACCTTTTAAGTTAGTTAAGCTGTTTGTTTATCGATTTTGCTTTTAACAACAATTGGATTAAAATATACTTAAGTTCTTAACAATTCAGTTCTTAGAAACTCAGTCGAAACCTGAGATATAATAATTTCTTACCACTGAAAAATTATGGCATAACAAACTATTGATTATTTGTTTTTCGTGTCAGAAAAAAAAATAGGTGTAATTGCCACACTTATAAAGATATCATACTTATTACTTTTAGATTCGTGATTTGAGATTGATAGAAAACTAGTAACCGAGTTAAATACATTTTTAATCTAACTGGTTGATACGCGCTAACATACTATTCCTGGGTAGATTAGATATATCATATTGTTTTATAACGAGCGTTGCTTTCCGTCAGGCACGAATCACACTGTAGGCACCTAGAACATAACCACGTCACGAGTTAACATGACATGTCAGTAAACTAAATTTAGAAAAGCGGGTAATACTAACCTATGACTAATAAACCACGGCCTAAGGCACATATTAAGCTTTTCCCCTCATCAGAGCATCGCCGGCTGTGGCCTCCTTATTATTGTTCATGAAAAATGTTTCAAATTTGTGTAACCTTTTTGTTTTGATACTTGACTTTGTAAGAACTTAATTGACATGAGCAGACGTGTGATGTAGCTTCAGCAGGAGTTTTCACCAAGATCGAAAAATAACGTTATTGTATCGCAATCGAGAAAAAAATTACAGGTAGAACAGCTCCCCCCTTGAGAGTATTTGGTACTAAAATTTCATACTTAGCATGAACTTAGTTAGTGGAGTTAGGTACTTTTCGACGCGACGCGCCGCACCCACAAATAGTGACAGAAACATGCAGTGCCAAGGCAACTGCCGGCGTAAGTGCTTTGCCAGCCACTACCGCTTACGTTACACCACAAAACAATTACAATATTAATCAAACCGACGCAGAACTCTATAATCAATTAACAGATTATATTATGCAAATCTGGCGCGCTGTCCTTTGCCACAGATGTGCAGACTAGGCCGCGACACATTATTCCAATTATATATACATTATACCTACGCAATTCCTTTTTAACATACAAAAGCTATGCTGTATAATATACGGACATAAATTGATTTGCACCATGATAAATGTCGGTGGCCGTGGATGTTGTAAAACCCCTCTAGGAATTACTTAGTTTACGTGCGTAGGACTTTGATTTGGTTAATTTCGAATTAGTGCAGATCGTAATACGAACTGTATTTACCTATACTACTCGTATGTTCAGCCACTGAGGCGCCTTCTCACAATGCCCTCTGACATGCCAATGCTTGCTGAAATAAACAATACGTATGACATTAACTGTGATAAATATCCAAAGTGGTTCTACAACAATCATATTTCTATTGCTTAAGGTAAGAATTTGTTAATCAACATCCCATTTTACAATACATTTCATTGTACTGATTTGAGGTCTTCAATAAATTCAATTTTGTATTGCATATTTACCCTCGTTAATAGATAAGATACGAACGTACCGATCTATCGGCTTCTTAAGTTTTCATAACACTTTTTACACTGGCTCCTAAGTGACAAATACTACCGACTACTGAGTTAACATAGGTATGGATAAAATGTACATAATCATGATAGGTATCGTTTTTGTGTAATCGATACAGCGGCGGTCACTTACGCATTCACTTCACGGGACTCAATTTCCTGATTTCGGAATTCTGAGAAACGCTTTTCGAATAATGTGTCGTGTTTGTCAGACTTCTGGAAGCTATTACGGGGAGTTAACATTATAAATTCGAAGCTAGGATAGTATGCGATAGAAATTTAGGTAAACTACCTAAATATCCATTGAAATTTTAATGGGACTGTTTTAGGATCTAGTTATATCGGGTAAATGTTTTAACATGAGAATGGAAAGTGCCTACTTAAAAAGCTATAAAAGGCCTTTCGTTTGCGTATATCTGAACGGAGCAACTTGTCCGATATTTAAGAGGCATATTAACCTATTCACGAGCGGAACAGGTAATTTGAGACTTGGTCAAGCCTAAGAATCCTGCTCGAAAGTGCCCCAGTTGTATTAGCTTTATTTTCTCGCTCCCCTCAATCCCCTGGGACTTTTCGTAGTATGTAAACCGTTTTATAAAGACTATGTTGAAGTAAGACTGAAAATCCATACTAACGGTCTCTGAATCCCAAGATCAATCACATTTTAGCAAACACAGTACATATTAGCAAGGGTGATGGCCGAAAAGAGAGAAAAAGTTAGAACAAGACGAAATCGTTTTGATCAAGTGATAAAAAAATGTTAATGTCGTGTCGAACAGAAAGAACCTGCCAAAGACAAAAAGTCACGACACTAACGAAACAGAAAGTCTATCTATACAAAGAAGAAGAGTTTAAAGGTATATGTTAAGTGAAATGCTGTGACCGTTCAGGGTAGTCGGTAGGTATCGCACATGGGTGGCAAACCGCAACCACGGCCGCTCCACTCGGCTGCGCTAATGCCCTCCACATTACTCTTAATCCGTTGTCTCACCAGCAATCTTTAACACGGATATTATAATAACATGAGCCAGTTCATTCAGATTGTTATGCCAAAATTAAGTCGTTATATTTATACATATAGCGGCCCGGGTAAACCCAACTTTTTAACGGACTTCGCTTTGAGAGTAAGCGGATACCTAGAAAAGAACAAGGCTTTCTTGTTAGTTCTGCCTCAAAATAATACCTACAGATAACTCGAGGGAGACCCTTGAAAGTCTTAAAACCCTTAAGTACTACCTTATCAGTCGTTTTCTAATACAAAACAAATGAAAATGAAAAGTCTCTATGTTACCCTTTTTTTTTAGAAAAAACCTACTGAGGGTTTACGTTATTTAGTCTTAATCTTAGCTACAAAGCTATCATAAATATACACTCGAGAGCAAGAATAGCATGTTGCATCCTACGTAAGTTTCTAGGAACCCAGACAATTCATTGCTCTTGACAGTAGCAAGTACTTAGGTACCGACACCTTTACTTTAGTTGATGCCACTTCCAGTCCCAGTTCAGCACAGGCCCAGCGACCCGAAGGAAGTGAGTCGGTAACCGCACGAAGCCATACCGAGGCGAGGGCTTCGGCCGAGGACAAGCTCCTTACTCGCGATTTTACGAGAGCATGATTTCAAGTTAAAATTTTGATGTCTTGGCGAAAAATTGGGCAGTTTTTTCCTCCCTCTTAATCTCAAAAGTTTAGAACATGCAAGATAGCAGATAACTTTCTGTTGAATATAAAAATACTTAAGTTGGGACTTTTCAAAATTGAAAAAAAAAAAAAACAGAAAATAAAATAGACGAAATCAGAAAGTACTTAGTAAGTTCTAGAATTTAATAAGTGTTTATTTTGCGTTCAAATCATGGTCTCTCATATTGCTTAGATATAATTAAAGACGGGTTACTTAAAATTACAACGAAACAGTGCGCGACACACTTTTAATCCAAACGAAAAACTGACATAATTGCACGAAGAAAACAAAAGCTGAAAGGCACATTAATGTTTTTAAACGCAGTCTCATTGGTTGCAGGCGTGAAAGATGACTCGGATGACATTTCAAGCAAGAGCTGTGGCGGAGACTCGTCGAGCCTCGCTAAGAAGCAGAGGAAGGCGCGGACGGCGTTCACCGACCACCAGCTACAGACGCTGGAGAAGTCCTTCGAGCGGCAAAAATACCTCAGCGTACAGGACCGCATGGAGCTGGCCGCGAAACTCGGGTTGACCGACACCCAGGTCAAAACCTGGTATCAGAATCGACGGTGAGTTCACAATTGTCAACACGGTAAACTTCCACCGGAGGCTCATACGCAGATTAAATCAGCAAGGAACATAAGTTACCTTTCACAGCTCTTAAAAACTAATTTGCCATTCCTATTGCGCATCCAGTAGAAAATTACCCATAAATGTCATATTCATGTACGGGTCTTAGGAGGTTACACAACTAAATATTTCGCGATTTAGACAGATTATGGAAGTAAGTCTTATTGAATGACAAGCTATCGTCAGGAAAAGTAGGTAAGCGCTTTAGTTTACATGACAATCGCAGAAAAGCTGCTTACCACGGTTGCTTAGTTAACTCAACGACTAATGGAATTAACATGTCGGATTGGTGTACGTTTCGTGGATATTTAGCGCATTCCTAAATAGAAATAGGCGATCGCGATCATGTTCGCAATAATCGCGCAATACAGGTACAAAACACTCGATTATTATACAAAAGCAACTATTCATTTACTGACCGCAATTGATCATAAAATTGTTGTTAATTTACGAGAAAACACTAATCATTCTACGATTGCGTGATACAGTGCTCTACCGTTATCGTATAAGGCATTTTATACTTGTTATTTTTTGTACTTAATATGGAATAGAGGATACCTGAATCAATTTACAAGCACACGCTAATATATAAATCATATCATAAATAAACAAGCGACGCATAAAAGAGTGCTTCGTAAAGTTCATTCCTCTACTGCTTTTTAATTCCTATAGTCTACGCAACGCGTGCGTGCGATCATAAAAATATGATACCGGCGTAAAAGTGATTTCTTACGCAAGAATGCGCTGCACAATTGCGCATAGACTTCTTTAATTTTTTCTGACTAAAAATATCTAGTTGTTTACTTTTAATATACTCGCACATGAATTTTAAAACCTATAAATGCCATCTCCTTTACTTTGACAGGAAAAACAAGAGTCAACAAATCACTGTGTATTTTAGCCATTCGGTTCTGACTTTATTGCAAGATTTGACCAATGTAAATTGTTTTAAACTTCAAATCTTCCAACTACCTATTTTGTCTCGACAGCGATCTCGTCTTAATTGTAATGTGATCTAGTTTTGTCGATCACATCTAAACCATCGAAACATTTTGTTACACTGTCATCAGATATCTTAGAATAGGTACGGATAGAATTGAAAAGTTTTTCTTAACGGCTAGTGGGAAAACTACAAACGCGCTGATTTTCCTTAAGAAAGGTCAATTTCGCAGATGGCTGTATACAGTGATTTGTTAAGTCCTGTAATACATAGAATGCTGTCCTGATGAGTCCCGGCCAGTTGTCGAGTCGCCTGGTTCGGCGAGGCTCGTGCGATCGTCGGCGCCACAAAGCGAGGCTGACTCAGCGCAATCCTGGCATCACCTACCTACTGCTACTGGCGAAGTGTTCACTGTGTGACTCTGATATGATCCCATTTTGCTTTGCGACGCTCGCGAATTTTCCAAATTGTGGTTAGTGTAAACTTTAAAAGTTATAGTCGAGTTTAAAAAATATAACATTTTCAATCGGCTGCAAATAAATCCGTTTGACTGTAAATGTTTTAAAACTACACGAAAGCACTCTTATTTACAAAGCTTCTGTTGATGCTTATCGACAACCTAAAACTTAATTTGCTGCTAAACCAACAACTATTAAAAATCAACATCGCAATACTTAAAGAAAATTAAAAAAAAAAACATACTTTTTTTCATACTAGACGATTTTTGAACGGTCATCTATATTTACCTTCCATAATTACGCCTACTTATTCAAATAAAGCGGACGGGAGTGTTTCGGCGGCGACTGTACCCGGCGGCCATTTCAAAAACAAACGTTTATAATTAGGCCTTTGCGGGCGCCGACAGCGCCTCCCGCACAAAAGCTTCGGTAGCTAAAAATAAACTACACTAATTTTCTATTGCTTTATACCAATTTCTATCCTATGATGTTAGATGATAGATACAGTGTTTATTAATCGGTTTTGTAACTACCTCATGATAGATATAGATAGATTTACTGGAATGTTGAATACCTTTCCTTCTCATTTTAATTAGTGCACTGATTAGTACATAATACTATTAATCGATAATAAACGTCGTTCAAAAGGGACTGGTACTTAAGTACATTTTCTGAATTAACTACTGGACATAAGTACTCGAAAGTAATGCAGAAAATATTCAGCTGGTTACGTAAGGCGTTGAGTGGCTCCTGTGGGCATGTATTTGGCGTCACAGTGCTGGCACGAGTAATGGTCCGTGTCCGTGACCACGACAACTCTGGTTAACGTCCGCAACTTTACTGAACCCGCAGGGCCCTAATAGCATGCTAGGTTTTGGTCCGGCCATAACGTATATATCTAATTCTATCCAGCGGCGTTTGCGTTAGGGACGGACGCTTCAGGTTCGCGATAAATATTCAATCTTCGGCAAATGTTTAGCGTCTTTTTTCGCTACTAATATTCCATAAATATAAAACTTCTGTCTCTTTTCTTGACTTCAAAGAAACACTAACTAATCGCTTTTCCTTTTATGAAAGATCTTATAATCGATTTAAATGCCACGGAAACAACAGTATGAAAGAAGAAACAAGAAATTCATTCGACGCTGACCTGACGGTTGTTTCGTTGAGATCAACTTATTGAACAATTTACTATTAGCATGAAACAATGCCAATAGGTATTATGAGTTATTAGTACCTATCAATTTTCATTGCTGTTTTGGAAGAGTGTGTGAGTGTTTGGAATTACATTCGGTAATTGAAAGTGGGCTGTGGACAGACAATGTGGTCAGGTTGCCCCTAGCGGCGCCGCGGCGGGCTCTACCGCACCTTACGACCAACACTTTTTGCCACACTTTTTGTTGGTTTCTATAATATCGGTAAAACTAATGTTTGGTCTTCGATTTTTCGGTTCGTGAAAGGGTGTGAAATCGGGCTTAATTGAAGGATTTAATGGCTTCTGTGTGCGGTCACTTTCTTAGTTTTTATGGCGACACGGATCAAGTAGGATGGTAGGTAATAATTTAAAAATGTGGGAGCGACGGAGCTTAAAAGCGTTTTGTGCTTTGTAATTATTATAATACGCTTTTTGTCACTGGTCACATGTTACCGTTTGCATCAGAGTTTCAAGTTGCTAATGGCTTACCCATTTGTAAATGAGAAACCGAGATAAAATAATTTATTTTAATTAAAGACACGCCATTTGCCTTTGAGGTCATTCTGAATAAAATAAATTACCTGTATTAAAATAATTAAAAACTACCGACCACCTAGTAAACTGGTGTTTGTTCTCTACAAAACAGTTTAATTGTACTTAATTTGAATTACATTCATTTTATAAAATTAGTAAGTAGAATTTTTGTGATTTACACACCTTGGTTTTTTCATGGTCTGGCGGTAATTGAAGTCAAATTTCTCTTTTGACAAGTTCAGCAGAAACCTCAAAGTTAGCTGATACTTTGAATCGTGAGTAAGTTTTTTTTTTCAATCGTGCGCATATGAAAGGAGAAGAAACTAAAGCTGGCGCGAAAATTGTCAGTTGCATCGTAGCACTCGGGACGCGCTGCAATAGACTTCAACGCGTGTTGGTACTCAAGCTACGGTTTCCGTTCAAATTTGACTTTTTTCATGGCGTTAATGCAAAGATATTATTATTATTAGAGGGACGTGTGAACGTCGGCAGATGATCAGAGATGCGCAAGTCACGGGCCGGCCGGCGCCGGGCCACTCATTAAGCAGCTTCCGCCGCCACTTTTGACACTATTATTTTATAACATCATCGATTCGTTCGGTTAATTGTTTTGGTCACAAGGTACGCTTGGACGCATAGCAGCAGTAGTCTCAGACATGCTTCAGTATAAATATTTCCGTATCGCCTTTATTTATGAAGAAAACTAAGTAAAATATTCTAACCATGTTTTAAATCCCCTACATCGACAAAACTTCTAAACAAATTTAATCATCTGATTAAAAACCTGTGTGGAAACTACCGTCGAAGGAAACCCTCTCAGTATGAGAACTAGCTGTGCCCAGCAGTGGGGCGTCGGCTAGATTCGATACCATTCGGATAACAACACCTACTGATTGTGACAAGATAACGTTTTGGACAGTACTTTCCGCGCGGGCCCAGGTCCGATTGGAAACTTCAAACACACCATTTAGGCCCTCAATATAAGAGGAGGCCTGGCCCAGGCAGTGGGACGTAAACAGACCTTTTTATTTTTTGTGTTAGACATATTAGGACGGCAGTTTTCTCCCACTCGAATCGTATTTTAAATTCATGACAATCTCTCCATTTCCGATCGGTATTTTTACAGGTGTGATCTGTAAAATCGGGCCCCAGATTTGAGATTAAAATGGTCTCGCATTAACTGGAAACGGCGCCTCACATGACTAACTTAATATCACTCGCCGACAGGGTTAAGAAAGTCGTTAAAAATTATAAATACATAGCGCGCATGTGACTGTCTGTCGGTCAGTCGTAATGGGCTGGTGCCGCGAAGTTTATCGATGTTTAGTCGGCGACGTGTAATTCGCGACCATTAGGTGCCCAATGACGCGAGCGACTATGCACAGTGTTGCCAACTCCGACCAAATGCGAGTTGTAAAAAAAAAACCGGCCAAGTGCGAGTCGGACTCGCGCACCGAGGGTTCCGAAAAAAAAGGTAATTATGTAGGTAAATAGATCGTCTATCACGGAAATAGAGTCTCGAACATTTTCCCGCTTTTCCCAAAGGTTTTAAATTGTCCAGTGTGAGTAGAGCCTTGCTCTTAGGACCACAGCCACACTGCGTACGGTACGGTAGGTACGGTAGGTCTGCAATGTGGGGTCATTTTATATTGGTCTCAAACTGACATATACAGCCAAACAAAAAATTGAGATTTTCAGGTCTATCTGATTACTTGTGCTATAAGAACTACCTTCATACCATATTTCAAGTTTTTAGGACAACTAGCAGTAGGTAGGTACCCTATAGATTTGAATCAACGGCAATTTGTATGGAAACACCCGGGCCTCCTCCTCGCGTTCTCAAAAAGGGTCTTGACTGACAGACAGACCCAATAATAAAATTGATACCCGGCTTAATTGTCGCTGTTATGAAAAAAACAAATGAATTTTAAGTAGTTAGTCCCGAACTATTTAATTAATTACTTTTCCATTAATACACAAGTACTTAAATATTATGGAATGTGTTTAAGGGAACGATTACGTTAGAAAATTTCTGGAAATAAATATTTTATAGGTTCTCACAGCGGAGGCACTGAAGTTTCCGATTCTTTACTTTAGTTCCTACGTTCTTACACAAAATTATATTAGGTACTAGCAGCCCGTCCCGGCTTCGCACGGGGTAGACAATTATAAAATGAAAAAAGTTGTTGTAGTGACATATCTACAATAGTTGGACATATGCTACCGCGGAGTTTTTTGTAGACATTATGATGTTCTTCAATATTGTTGTACATTATTTTGTTCTATCGCTAATAGTTTCGGCAGCGCATTCGACGAAAGACATTTTAAGACTCATTTTTCTACACCTTCGGTTACATTGTTCAAATTTTACCAAGGATCCCTAATTTTTTTCAAAACGAAATGTAGCCAATGTCAAATTGGAAGAATGTAGCATTCTATTGGTGCAAGAATTTTTTAAATCGGCCCAGTACTTTTTGAGCCTATTCATTACAAACATACAAAAATAGGTACAAATCTTTCCTCTTTATAATATTAATATATATTATATTAGTGTAGATGTAGATAACATATATATTCAAATCTGTGATAACATAGTATTGTTGGCCACACTGTAGGTAATGTAGAAGTTGATGATGCGTAGTCATAAAAAGGAAGTAGTACCAAGTTAAACTATTTTCTAGTTACATACAGTCTTGCCTTGCATACTGTGTCGTATTCACAGACATTTGAAAATGACAGCAAAAAAGTTTTGTTTAAAAAAATTATACTAAAGCCTTTTTGCCGACTGTACTTTTCATGTTGACTGTATTTTCATTGTCATCTAACTTACATATCCACAAAATTTCTATCAGACCACTAGAAGTAAGTCAGATTTAACATGCAGGATTTGACCCGAACATTGCATTGCAAGTTTATAAAAAGCAAAAAACAACATCAGTCATTTTCTAGTTCTTCATTAAGTGAGTAGATTTTCTTATAGTTCACTTCATTAAAAAGACTAGAAAGTACAATCAAGGTCTGAAATATGTATCTGTACGGAGTTGCTAAATAATACACTTTGTGGTGTACCTGACATTACCGTTGACCTTGACTGTACCTACTTTATAGCCCTTTTGGGATATTTAGTGACAAATGAAAGTAGGAGTAGGTAGGTACCTAATAAATATAAGGGAGTCAACATTCAGCGTGTTCAAACTCTCATGTACCCAACTCAACGTACTCTCGGGTAATTATAAAAATAGTCCCTATACTTATTAGTCCTGTGCTTGCACAGTTAAATAAAATTAATATTTAATTATTTAAATTAAGTACAAATTTACATCGTTTCAATTAGTTTCAATCTAACCTTAACCAAACTTATCTGACTCTGAGCTGTCATAAAACGCTTTCGAAACTTAGCTGGAGTGCTAAACACCCACACAGATTAGTTAACTATTTAATCGAATAAGAACAATCAAGGTTGTTAAATAACTGTAGCTGCTTTGTGGCGTGGTCCGGTTTGAAAGAAGAAAAAAAAACGGCCACAATAATAACGAGTGATTGCGAACGTAAGAGATCATTAAGGCAAACCTAGAGTGTAGTCGCGGAAAATAAACAATTTAGTGCAGTGACCTGTTACTATACGTCTCCGTCGCTCGGTCGTTGTACGAAATTCTTTCTGATCCGCGACCGCGCTATAGTGAGACATACAAAGTTGCGTTAGAGTCGTGCGTGAATTCGTATCATTTGGATAAACGGTGCGCCTACTCGATGTTGCAGCCCAGTGTACACAACGTGGAATTTTTGCAAATACCAGAGAATTTGCAAATACTAGAGAATTTTTTTTAAGTTTATTTTATTTTAGTATCGGTACCAGAGTTACCACGTAGGTACCCAAAGTAACTATAAGTTTAAATAATTTGACAGTTTATTATACAACAAAATGAAAATATTGATGCACCTAACCTAAACATAAAATACTAGTAGCTTTTACAATTTTTGCGAAAAAAAAGATACATTTCCACATGCATTAATTCCTCGGAAAAGTTAAAACGTGAGACAAAACTCGATACGTGTGTGCACACATCTCTAATGACATAATACGCGGGCTCACACAGCTACCAAGAAACAGTCTAATCGGTTATTGCGAACCCTTCCAAATTACACCTCCAGAGACACGGGAATCGAACCAAGGTCGCTCGGGTCGCCGGGCTTATCATTTAACCACTAATCATAATACTGGAAATGCCATTTGAGCTCTGCTCGGGTTTTAATAAACGGATCGCGGCCGGATTTCGTAGGTAGCCGGCAATTTGACCGTCCACGTCTGAATCGTCATTTCGTGATGCGAATTTTATTTTAAAACATGAGTGAGCGGTTCTAAGTAAATACAAGGCTTGAGGACGCGAGGCGGTTGCGGGAAGGTCATACCGGTCTTTATGGACATTTGTCGCTGTTCCTCTAATAAAAACAACGATTTGTTTCTTTAAATTGATAGTTTTAACACCAATATAAAAAACTTTTACAATTATTTTACAGATAAACTAGCATCGCAAGAGACTAAATAATATACAATAGGTATGTTTATTAAGATTCTATAAAAGTTATTGAATTATTGAATCAATTGAGTCGAAGGTCCCATAAAAACTACGAATTTGTAAACATAAAACATCTTCAGAATATGTAACATTATGGGTAAAGACGTTCAAAACTTCAAACAACACTCATTAGTTCTCTCAAAGCTCCGTACAGAAATATCCGTAAAACTTTCTAAGCAGCATATAAATAATGTTCGGAGGAAGCTCAAATTGGGAGGATGCCCCAGGAGCGAAACGGCCCAAGCGCTAAGTGCGCGCGAGCGGCGGCGGCGGCGGCGGCGAGCGGGCGATCGATGAAGTGCTCTTTGTCTGCCGGATATACAAGCTGAATTCGCATCACGTCGCCCTAAACCCAAATCGAGAGAAACGACTCCCCCCGCGGAGAGGACGTAAGCGGAACCGTTTTACCGGACGATTTTCGTCTTTAGTTTGAACAGTTAAGGCGCGTTTTCGGATGATCCTTTACGAACAACAATTGAATCAGTTCACGCAGCATCAAATCACTAAACCGCTGGGCGGAGCGAAGTCAGACTCCACCGGGGCTGCGCGACAAAGACGGAGGAAACCCGCTCTCGCGACGTTCCGCGCGGGCGCGAGCGAGAGGAGGCATTGTTTGACGGAGCGCTGAGGTGACAGCCGAACTTGAGTGCGGCTCGAGAGCTTCTTGTTCGTAGCCCGCGGCAATAAACGAGAACAGTGTCACCGAGCAGATTGCTTCTTATTCAGCACTTGACAATTAAATAAGTGCTCTTGAATGGCGCTCCTCGAGAACAACATGTCATAATAGAATGATTAATGCGGCCCGGCCGCGCTTTCTACCGAGTAATGGTCAGCTGATGATAATTAACAACATTAAGTATTTACATTAGACGCGTCGCTGTACGCCGCAATGTGTTACATGTAATAAAATTTGAATCCGAGATAATATTATGAAAAATGATGAAGACCGACCATTATTTACACAGAATGTACCTTGTAGTCGGATAACGTTAATTTTTAAAGAGACGTTAACAAAACCAAAAGTTAATAGATTACCAAGCAATAAATTAAATGATAAAAATATTTTTATGAAAAGATGAACAACGAAACATCTGAACTCCCCCTCATTTACATTTAATGAAATTAAATGATCCATTTAGAGAAATTAATTAACGAGGTAACCAGTGAAGCGACGGCCAACCGCGACCCTCGCGATGCGCCGACAATGGAACATAATAATAATAGCGATGATAATGCGAATAGCAATAATAAATTACTCCCTTCGAATTAATAAAAACCTCACTTGATGACAATAACGGGCCGCTTTGGAACTAATCGAGGTTTAGAGAACGAAATTAATTTGGACTGTTTGCAATAGGGCGTCGGCACTCGTCTCGGCCTTTGTCTGCCGACTTTGCAATGCGCAAATACTGTGTACTAAAGCTTAATTCGACGTAATTAAAGTTAAACTCTATAATAAAGTTTGCCGAAAGTTGAAAATTATAGGTAGGTACCTACTTACTTCAGTAAATATCGTTGAGTCCCTAATTTACAAAGTGACAAATTTTAACAATAAAATTTTATTTCATAATGTAAAAGCTACTCATCATTAGGTACTTTGCCTACCTAACAGAAATAGGTAACACCAGGGTATACTTATACATAACCGTAATTGATCAATATACAGTAAAATATTATTCATAATTAACTTACATAACAAAAGTAGTGAGTGGGTAATATTAAAAGGTGCCTACGGATCATGTCAGTGACGTATGAAAAAAACAACTTATTTAGTGTACGATAGTTCTAAGAAATACCATAAGCAGTTCAATTTGAATCTCCATTCGCGAGCAGCAATCATGCATTGGGTAGCAGTATATCTTCGAAAAGTTTTTGCTGAATTGCTACTTATGAAGCTCGTATAAAGAAGCTGAAAAAATACATTTGTCCCCGCGGCAATAACGCGTTAATTTATACCAGCTCACCCTTTCCAACCGAATCAAATAAATCAAATTAAAGTACTCGACCGCGCTCCAGCAAGCACATGAGAGTGCCCAAGACGTTTTGTCAAATTTATTATTTTATTTATATTTTTTATTAGTTATTTCGCTGCGGCATCTTCATTGTGCTCTCGAGTGGCCTGTGACAAATTTGATGACGATTGGGGTCACATGCCGAATAGGGTTAGTGATCTATGGTTTTTGGGGTTCGTAAACGACAGTTTACAGAATTTTAGAGTCGATTTAAGTTTGTAATATGGCATAAATCGTTTTTGTGTAATTTCTTGTGGGATTCGCAGGGCGCTGATCGATTTTGAAATGTTAATGGACTGTGAATCCATTCTCTTTTTTTACTTCTTTGAACTTCATCACTCACAAAGGTGCTTATTGTCCTCAGAACGAAATGGAAGCGACAGACGGCGGTTGGCTTGGAACTGCTGGCGGAAGCGGGCAACTACGCGGCGTTCCAGCGGCTGTACGGCGGGTACTGGGCCGGGGTGCCGGCGTACCCCGCGCAGCCGGCGCCGGCCGCCGCCGACCTGTACTACCGGCAAGCCGCCGCCAGCGCCGCCGCCGCCGCCTCCGCCAACACGCTGCAGAAACCGCTGCCCTACCGGTAAGCAAATCAGCATCTGCTGTGAGTAAATGCCGGTTCATTTTCCCCCACTTTTGCCCGGATCTGTGCCAGTCTCATTCATAGCTTTCCAGCCGACCGTCAGAAGTCGACCTAACGTTGGTCACCACTCTGTAAAAGCCTTTGACCGTCTGTCATCGGTCCGTCATCATCACACTACCTTATCGTCAATTATTTAAGAGTAAGACTCTTGTTGGTGCAGTCCCTCCAGTAGGTTCATCTTAATCCGAGCTTTTTCACATCACACTATGCTCACCCAAGATATGGTAGAGTAGAGGTGTTTCATATTAATAGATACGCAAATTCATTGTAAATGTTATTGGATGGAGACTATAATATGTCCTATATTCAAAGCTATCGATGTTTAAAGTTGACATTTACACCGGATTGTTTAACTTCACTAGTAATGTATTCTTAATCCTTTTATTAATTGATTTTGGGTTTTATGTTAATAAAAGGTAGTCAGACACAATGAATAATGGAACATGGAATTATAAGCAGACTGCTTCCTAGCGTTTTCAGATTTTTCCAATAACATCTGTCACTTCCATACAAATTTATAGGGAGTGACAGCTGCCAAATCGGCCAACAGAAAAAAAAAATCCCACTTTAGGTACCTAAACCATACAGTAGGTTTAGGCCTAGGAGTAAATCACATGACGATATTAATTGTTGTATATGGATTGATCGATTGATTATTATATTAAATACTGGGTATAATTCCTGATTTTATGACTGTGTTAACAGCAATTAAGTTATCTAATAATGATAACTTAGGATAATCTATTTAGGCATCTGGTAGAAACGGGTAAACTAACTATGAAAATAAATAATCTCAATCGGTAGAAATTCTACACATCCTAAGCTTCGCTTTCGCTTTGAGGGGTAATGAATAGATATGGTCAAACATGGGGACCCGTAATGGGGAAGTCACACTGTTCTTGCTTTAAAGGGGTTGTCGGCAAAATTCTAGCAGTTCCCAGGGTAAAGGTGAAAAAAAGGTTAGGAATCACTGATCTAGATGAATGAGCGAGTATAGAGCTGGGTCGTAAAGCCTTGGTGTTGTGTGCAGGTTGTACCCCGGAGCGCCGCTTGGGTCAGTGCCGCCGCTGGGGCTGGGGCTGCCGGGCCCGTCGGCGCACCTGGGCTCGCTGGGCGCGCCGGCGCTGGGCGCGCTCGGCTACTACGCGCAGGCGCGGCGCTCGCCCTCCCCCGACGTCGACCCCGGCAGCCCCGCGCCGCCGCCGCGCTGCTCCCGCGAACCTTCCCTCGACACGCGCTCCGACGAAGAAGACGACGACGAACCCATACACGTATAATTGTATACCTAATCCCAGTGAGAGTGTAACATAGACCTGTGACCGCGGAGCGCGATGGCCCCACAGTGCAAAACAAACAGTACAGACTTTCCGTGCGGCATTGTGTTTCGGTCATTCCTACCCCGTTACCGTAATCTCAGTTGTGGCAGTATTTAAATTATTTGCTCTATTTGTTTATTCTGATGATGATGACATTGCTGTGTCGACAAATCTGTTAAGTATTAGCTTTTTTACCATCCTTATTGGGGAGTGAACGTAAAGTGTGGACGACGACAGTCCAAAACATGTGATATCTTAAACCCAGATTTGATATAAGAACTCGAACTTAACGTGTACAATATTAATTGATGTCGTAGATATAACTACTTAGTATTATAGAATATACGTACATGCTTTGTAAGATAGGATAAAAGGGCTTCGAGCGAGCTGTGGTTCAGCGCGTTCTGTCCTCCGACGGTGGGTCTGTTTTGCGTCAAAATGATGTCGTAGTGGTTTTTTTATCAACTTCGAAGGCTACTTGTTAAATAATTGCTCAGAATAGACCTGCGTTTAGTTAAGTAAGTTCCACGTGGGTAAGCTAACTGCCTAAAGGCACGTTCGCATGCTAGGCGTTCGCTGGATAATTCGACGTCAACGTTGCATGAAAAATAATTGAGCAAGCGTGCACACGTTGTACGTAAGCTAACAATAAATTCAGACAGATGCACTTTTCTGCGAACGTGTGAATTTGGTATTGCCATCCTTACAATAATTAGGCTACCTGTAATACCAGCCGTGGGTGTTGCGTGAAACTAAGTTAATCGGGAACTGGATTCATGGACATAACTCTAGCAACAATCTAGCGATTCATACTATAATCTGTCTAAAGCAGGCCGTTAAGTAAAGAAACGTTGTGTGTCTGTAAACGATTCCATTAATTTATTTTTCTTTGTTTATCTGTTCTCCTATTTGTACAAGGTTGCATGCACCTTAACAATCAAACATTTTTATTGTGTACTAATTAACAAATTTTCGCGTTGACTGAGTAGGTCAATAACTTCTAATATTGTTTTGTTCACGGATCCAGTCTTAAGTACTTAACTACTGTTGCAATAGATAATGAATACTTAAGTTAAATAATAATAAATGTTTCCGAAACACGCAATAATCGAAATAATAGCTAAGTAAAAAATTGTGCGTATAGTGATATAACTTACCAATAAGAACATTGGAACCATTTGCCGACTGTGCAAAGAAACTGTATATTATATTATCTATATAAATATAATTATTCATATTATGTATGTACTGTTAGTATTAAATACACAGCTACTCGTAAAGTATTAAATGTATGTTAAAAAGTACCTAATGCTTTCGGGTACTAGCTATGGTGATGTACTTAAGCATTCCGAAACGTGACATATTATGTCCAAATAGATCTTGTGGTGTTTTGTAATTAAAATGTTGTCAATTAAGGCAAAGAATTTTACTTTACCCCCTTTCACTTTTATTTACAAAAATCTAATTAAGCTCGTCAAAGCTGCTGCTATCACAAAATAGAATAAGTTTGAATTTTTCTTTTAATTAGAAAGATACGTTATCCAATTAAGTATACGTTATATTAATACTAAGTTTTAGCTTAATTATCGCCGTGAGATCGTCCCTTACTGAATGAAACTTATACTAACCTTTACCTATCTTAATTTGTTACTATAAACCAGTGTCAATGTACGTGCAGTTGCCAGCTAAGATGCATCGTCGGTGTCGGTTGCAGTTAACACCGTGGCGGCGGCGCGGCGCGGTAACGCCGCGCTGTCACGCACCGCGCGGCCCGCTCGTAATGAGCGTGTTTAATTGTCTGCGCTATCTTCATTTACCATGTGGCCTACAGTAGCTTTAGTAGCCGAGGTGAAGTATTAAGAGTTTACACGTAGACGATAACTTTTAATGGAGCGCTATTTACAATTTTACAAGTTTTACAGCAGATTTCATAGCAGCAGCTAAGTATAACGTGAAATTTAATCATACCGTAGGTATACATATATACTCTCCATCATTGTGCCCCAACATTTTAGTTGAGAAACAAGCCCGAATAAAAGCCGCGCGACTAAAGCCTTCTTACAAAGTTGTGAATAATCTATTCCTCAAGTTTCAGCGGCGACAATGTTCGTTGAAAAGTCACGGTCGTGAGCTCGCGTTTTATGAAACAACTTGTCCTTGCTCGCGTTTACACGAACCTCACGAAATCTCAAGCTTTCTTTGATTTCCTTCGTAACATTTTTAGTGGGTATAAAACCTATTTAAAAGGCAATCAGTCAGCGGTCGCTGATTGCTCGCGGTGCACGCCACTGGCCGTGTTCACAAAACGGAGCAATTAGCAGGGCCCCTTGGCCGCGCTTCCTCCCCTGCCCTGGCCAGCCTGTGCTGATCCTTATCACAAAACGACCGTTTTCTAGAATCGCCTCAACTCCAACTATTGCGTGTTGCGCCGACTCCTCGACTCCGCCGACGCGCGCTCCGAACCTTTCTTCTACCTTTCTGTATGCACCTACATAAATATTTTCTAAACATTACTTTAGCCTTACTCAAGTATTTAGGTACTTATTTTTAGACAAATACTCAGACTTTGCCACAGAGCGTTAGTTTCAAATGCGCATATTTGCGAGGCATTCCTGTAAAATACAAGCGAAGTGAAACATTATCGTAACACGCTACAGATACAAATGCCAAATGAATATTTATACCGTTTAAACGTTCTTTAATCACGACTGGCACGAACATTTTTTGTGACGGCTCGCTGAAACGTACAGGTACGCTTGTAAGCAATACGGGATTTACTTGACGTTACATAATTACTTATAAGGTTTTTATTACCATTTAGATCTTTGCGATACATAATTATTTGGGTTTGGGTCGTTTGTACTAAATCGCACATTAACAACCTACAAGTACCTGGCTAATTTGACTAAATTGCTTGTTTTTGTTGTGACGTGCCTGTTCCTAACAGCACAGTTATAATTTCAGAGCAAAAATTATTATGCAGGGAACCTGCTTTAAACTCAAAGATTTCATTATTACGTAAAAATATTCAAAACAGAGGACATTGATAGGTACTTGGTTTTTAGATAACTTTAACTAACCCATAAAAAATTACAAACGTCATAAAAATTAAGACTACTAATTCTAAGCTACGAGCCAATGCTACGAGCTTTAAAAATTCATCGCAACGTCGACGGGCAACCATGCTAGATTATTAGCCGAGATAGTACCTAAGCGGTAAGGTAGGTACGGTGGCTGGCCAAACATAATTATGTTCAGCAAGGGATTGCCTTAATTCTATAAGAAATTGGATTTTTAATAAAGTCATTTATTCAAAAGAACATAATAAGTAGTATAAATTAGGTAATTTGAGACCCTGCTTTAGTTTAGTTTTAATCTGTGGTGAATCGTTAAACTGTCATTGCCACTGTCACTGAACTGTCAAACGTCAATAACAACTGTCAAGTTACCCGTCCAAATCGAACTTAGCAGCATAAAACGCGGGTAATTAGTTAGGTAATTAAAATAATACTAATACTAAAAATAAAATACACTTAAAATGGTTTTCTTATGCATAATTTACGTTAGAAGTTACTTTCTTTACCTTTTACCTTAACAACATTAAACATGACATTAAATTAATCGGACAATACTTAAGCGGCTACCTGACTCATAATGCGTAGTGACTGAAAGTAGATCGTTTAGCGGGCGCTTAGGTGTAAATCAATGGGCAAGCGGCGCGCGTTGTAGATGCTATCTGCTTCCGTCCGCGCCGCGAGTAATTACTCATTACAATGGAGGCAGCCGGTGGAAGCGACACTTGCGACGTCGCTGCGTTACAGCAACAACTCGCTGTTGCAGCAACAACGTGAGCATGAGATGTTGTTCAGTTTTTTGGTACACGCTGTATACTCTGAATTATTCATTATAATGGAGGCAGCCGGTGGAAGCGACGTCGCGCCGCTGCAGCAACAACGCGCTGTTGCAGCAACAACACGCTGTTGCAGTAACAACGTGAGCATGAGATGTTGTTCAGTTTTTTGGTACACGCTGTATACTCTGAATTACTCATTACAATGGAGGCAGCCGGTGGAAGCGACGTCGCGCCGTTGCAGCAACAATGCGCTGTTGCAGTAACAACGTGAGCATGAGATGTTATTCAGTTTTTAGGTACACGCTGTATACTCTGAATTACTCATTACAATGGAGGCAGCTGGTGGAAGCGACGTCGCGCCGTTGCCCTATACATCTCCTGCTCAATTAAAACGTGCCAGTAAAGTAGTGTTCTGGTTTTGCTGTTCTAATAATTACTTTTTACGCTTGTTTCTAAAATGCGGTTTTTTTTTCTCTCTTAATCTTTTAATGACAGAGTGAGGTTTCTTTGTGTAATTTGTCTGTGGTTACGTATTGTAAGAGCTAATGTAACTTGTTTTTTAGAAAAAATGACTTTGTGCCAAGTTTCTTGCGGCGCATTCTTCTTGGCAATCATGGTCTTTCCGAAAGCGCCGGTAGACTCAAAAAAATGACGTGTAAAAGAGCATTCAACTGCCTATTTGCTGAATAAAATTTTGATTTGATTTGATTTGATTAGCAGCAACAACGCGCTGTTGCAGCAACAACGTGAGCATGAGATGTTGTTCAGTTTTTCGGAGTATGTTAAGTAGACGCTATATATTTACTCTGAATTACTCATTACAATGGAGGCAACCGGTGGCTGCAGCTGCAACATTGTTGCAGTTGCGACGCTCCGTTGTAACAACAATAAACTGGTTTTTAGGGTTCCGTACCACAAAAGGAAAAAACGGAACCCTTATACGATGACTTTGTTGTCCGTCTGTCTGTCTGTCTGTCTGTCAAGACCCTTTTTCTCTGGAACGCGTGGAGGTAGCATGCTGAAATTAATATCAAATACTCAAGCCTGCGTTCTCTTGAAGCTGTGAAAAAATCAACCTTCTAAGTCAACGCAATCAAAAAACACAGTCATTAAAAAGGCTGTTTCCATACAAATTGCCGAAATCCGAAAACCTAAAGGGTACTTCCAGTTGTCCTAGAAACTTGAAATTTGGTGTGAAGGTAGCTCTTATAGCACAACCACTCAGAAAAGTCTCAAAATCTTAAATTTTATGTCTGTCTGTAGATTTCGCGGACCAATATAAGTTGACCCCACACTGCGTACATTTTGCTTAGGAGCAGGGCTCTGCTAACACTGGACTCTTAAAACACTAGGGAAAAGCGTTAAAATCTTTCTACGGAACCCTCATGCGCGAGTCCGACTCGCACTTGTCCACCAGAAGTATCACTCAACTTTTGCTATAGGTGAAATTTTGTTAGATTTTAGTTTTTTTTTTACACCCAGTCGACTTATGTTAAAATCTTCTTTCTATGTTTGGGTACCCGCACATATGTATAAACATACCTATTATATGCGCATATTAGTACCTACATACGCATAAAAAGAGAAAGATATAGAACAGCTTGCTAAATTAAAAAAAAAATGATCATATGATTTAACTACAAATTAACTTTTGGATTTTTTTCCATTTCCATGTCATATTTCATTAATCATGTTAATGGAAGATACCTTAAAGATTTTAATTTATCTGCGACAGATAAACGGAAAGATGAGGAAAAACACGAGGAACGCCAAAATTGAATTCTCAAATGAATTAACTTGTATCTAAATAAATATTATTAATAAGTACTTACACTACGCGCTTTTTGTTTTTAAATGTGTGAAAATTGTGCAGTCACCCTTTAGTGGGAAAATAATGTCGATTAGCATATTAATGAGCGGTAACGTAAACGTGGCTAATGGAGGCAATTAGAATAGTTTAATCGTTCCAACTGCGGCAATGGGGGGTCGAAACTGCAGTATCATAATATTCATAACGAACCGATACGACCAGCGCACGACTAGGGTTAGTAAAATTTAAGAGCCGATATTAATTACACCAAAAGGTTAGTGGTATTAATAAACTATATGCGAAGGAAAAATAATACATCAACTTGCAAAATTTTAAATTTTACGAGCGTATTTTATTCCAGACTATACTAAAAGGTAGTCGAGTGGTTTTACTGGCTACGAGTAATTTGTAACCATTAAAAGTTTATTTGCACTTCCAATTAAACCACTAAAATAACTTACAAGATCGCAATATCCAAAATAAATAGGTAGGTGGCATAGATATCACCGGCCGGAAAATACCCATTATACAGCAGAGCAACGCGAAAATAGTCCGTTACACGATAAGCATTGTAGTAAAGATCGTTTGCACCGCGTGCATTTGAATAGCAAAGCGCCGCAACTTTTATTAACCGCGATTGTATCGCACTTAATTACCACAATAGTTTTGTCGTTACTCGTCAAGAATTCTTATAATAAGTTTTCCACTATAGAAAAATTAAAAGTCATGTTAGCCTTATCATCCTACTCATCTACGTCTTTGCGAATAATGTCATGAATTATTACGAATACAGGCTTCGCTTACGACTACGTTATTTTATTATGAGCTTGAAGGGGAACAAAAAATTGAGAACCATTAATATTGCGTTAGCAAAAGCTATCAGGTATAATTTACAAACCGTGTTCTAAACTTTAATTTGAATTAACGTTAAATCGTAGACAAGTTAAAAATGTAAACAGCAAATTTTAAAACTGTACAAAATGGAAGACAATGGTAGTTTTTATGGCTGCACGTCAAAATGATTAACAAAGCGGAGTAACCGTGTGGTGGCGAGCGAGGACTGCGATATGCACGAGATGCTATCGGCGCGGGGTAATTAGTCGTTTCATTATTCGTTCTGTCGCGATACCTGCACGATTCCAATGCTTTTTGTGGTTAATCAATTTCTTTGTGCTACATGGGTGTGGCTGCCTTGCCCGCTGTAATGCTTTACATGTGTAGAGACGTATATGGCTGCAGCGGTTAGTAATTAATTCCGTAATTATATATTTTTTTTCAAATATTTTTAAGTAAGCGACCTTCATAGAATAATTTTCAGTTCAGATAATGGGGTCTCTAAGCGGATACACAACACAGTGTGGCATTTAGAAATGTTTATAAGCACGACGAGCACGAATCGCGGTCGCAGTTTTTTGACAGGCAAATTGGATAATGCGCGGGAAACGCCGCAGCGCGTATTGTTCGCGCGACACTCGATTGTCAGCGCTTTTTGAATTTTAATCTGGCATTTTGTGAAATTATGGAAATAAAATGGACGTTTCGCGGTTAGCTGCGCCCAGATTTACACGAATTGTGTTGCACTACTTTGTAATTTTATTGTTCTGACTTTGTATTAGATACGCACTATGTGTGGAGCGACAGCGAGCCGGGTCGTGCGTCACGTCATAGTTCTGTGTGATGTTGATTTTTGAAAATGGCTTTCCCCCATAAATGGGCATTACGCGGGCACGCTGGCCGTAATGAGCCCGCGATATCGGCCGTTTTGTAGCGCGTAATCGCGATGTTATCGGCCCGCGCCGCCGCACCGGACCGTAGCCCCCTCCGGACACTCGGACCGCGGACCGACGCTCAACCGCTCATTTATTTTACACCACTGTCCCGGCATTATGTCACAACCATGTTAACATTGCGCGCAGATCCAGTCACAGCTATAAGTTTCAGTTCATGTATGATAGTGCAATCTCGACCCGGCGTAGCACTTGACTTATCTAATCATATCATCACTGCGAGCTCCTCAGTTCATTTGCATTAATTGCAAACTATAAAAATAAAACTATACGGCAGTCGCTTTAACTGTCGCATAAACGCTTACCCCTTTATTAGCAAGCGCGCCTGGCTACGCGAAAGAACAATGGCTTCTCCACAAATTGTAGACGGCTTAATTATCATACACTAACTGTTTTTTTAGTTCTGAACCCATCAGAATTCCAAATTCTGAGTAATGAAGGTGGATTTTAAGCTTCGTTACATCTTGTCAGTTAAGTGAGCTTTTATACAAAAAATGATCATAATTACAATCTTCGTAGAATAATAGAATACAACGATGTTGGTTACGCCGGGCTGCAGGGGCGACACATTAACATTTAATTAATACAATTATTTCGTGATCGGATTAGTGGTTTGTATATACATCGGTGTTTGTTCTCATCTAAGGTCATTGCATGTTTTTGTCTACACATATAGCAGTGAGTCGGTCTATCTAGACCAAGTTAATACTTTTTTTTCACAAACACCAAACTTCTATGTTAATTCTGAAGCAAATCGGATGAAGATATTTCCATATTATTTTCCTTGAGAATTTGTCTTTTGAATTTATAGTAGTACTTATCTGCTTGTCGACATAGATTTTTCAACACGTTATTGAAAAGTTCTTTATCGATTTTAGATAAGAAGACGTGTTGGGTGGTCCAGGCGCCCGTCCCGAGGCTCCGCACCGCATCGCAGTCGTCTCGGCCGCGCGTGCCACCCCCACGCTCGCAATCCGTAATTACCGACGACACATTATTATGGAGACGAAAATTAATGAGCTAACTGTGTCATAATGAAAAGAATGGCTCCTAAGTTTACAGAAAATTAAACTGGCGAACACACTATTCTTCCGACAAAGCGTTGTTGCAGTAGCGGCCTACACGAGTTTTCGAATCCTGCGTAACGCTGTATCGTATCGAAATCGAGAAACCTCATACTAAATTTTAGTCCCAAATACGCTCAAGGGCGGACGCTGTTCCAAACGTCATACAAATTTCTCGATAACGTTACTACTCGATTACGTTACGCAGTATTTGAAAACTCGTGCTCGACCCTCAAAAGTACCAACCTATCCACACTTCATCTCTGGTAGAGGGGGGAGGGGGTCACTTGACTCTGACAAAAATGAGCACTTTAACGCAAACGAATCCCTCAATTGAAAAATGATCTTCGAAGCCCTGCAATATTTTTAAAAGACCTATGCAACGATACCCCACACTGTGGAGTTGACGAGGTACGAGTATCTACCCCAAAAAAAATGTAGGTTAAAGTACAGCTTTCTAGTACCAATAATATGAGCTAAGCCGCGGACAGACAGACAGACGGACGGACGGACATGACGGAACTATAATAAGGGTTCCGTTTTTACCATTTTGGCTACGGAACCCTAAAAAGGACGGTGGCTGATTCGCACGATGCATTCATCTGATGTAGGTACTCATAGATTTACAGAATTTTCATAAATTATGCGAATGCCACCACAATCCTATGATTTACGAATGATGTGTGATGTGGGTAAAAGTTGTGCGTGTTTTAATAACATTTGTGTGAGAGTTTTGTTTTAACCCCCCACGCAAAAAGGGGCGTGTTATAAGTTTGACCTGATTATGGGTATATAATAATACGTATAAATATCTATCTGTATGTGGCATCGTAGCTCCCTGACGGATTGACCGATTTTGATGCGGCTATTTTCAATCGAAAGCTAGTTTGATCTAGACGTTTCTTATTAGATAAGTTTCATCATAATCGATTGAGCCGTTTTTGAGATATTGGACTTTTAAATAAAATGTCGAGGTTTTCCAAATTTTCCAATTTGGTTACCTGTCTTCTCACTTTTGAATGCCGCTGGTTGAGAATAGGCAATAACAGAGTAAATAAGTATTATTAACTGCTTATTACTAAGAAGTGTTTCTGAATAACGCTGCCCGGTCAGCGCTGATGTGATCACAATGTATATTAAGCTAAGCGACACGCTGGCCGTCAGCGCTACTTGTCAGCGTGTCAAGAAAATCCTCTCCAGGTAGGTTCTAGGTACCTACTTATACAATACAAGGCAACAACCTACAAAGGTTGCAAACTCGCAAAGTGTCACAGATTTGACAAGTACGACGGTCAGTGTCAGCGGACCGGTCACAAAGTCACCCTTGTGTGTGTGTGTGCTGTGTGTCACTAATTGCCACGTCCGGCGGAAGTGGCCGGTTCCGAGGCTGGTGTCAGGTGACGTCGGCCACCTGTGTGGGACACACGCACACCGACGTACTGGCGGCGTATTCTGGTATAAATTAAACTTCTAGGTAAGTTGTCCAACTTAACGTTTCATGTACTTCATTCCAGACGTTCATCGAATTTGGGTCGAGCTTAAACAGAATATTGTTTATACTTATTGCTGACTGACACGCTCAGTTATATTAGTTAACAACTGGGTCTATTTTAAATTTGACTCACTATTTTATTACCATGTTAATACTCGGCCACAGTTAAAAATGGCATTTTTATGTATGTATACTTCATTTTTGTCATACTTTGCTTTTTGGAATTTTCGTGTAGTCTATTCGCTTTTTGCCGTCCGATATTTTTCAATTTGCAAAAAAGTATCAGAATACCGAAAAGTTCAATTCTGACAAAATAGACACATAGAGTCATAACATAAGCAACTTGAATACGACAAGATTTAAAAAAAAATGTGGCACAAGGTAACAAGAAAAATGCTAATCTACGTAACACATGTGTCTGAATTAGAATTAGGTACTAGTAAATCCTGTGTCTCATTCTTAACATTTTGAAACTAAGTATTAAACAATTTTATTATCTATAAACTATTTACAGTGAGGGTCTCGCAACGCATTTCTCCAGCTATCCCCTCAGAATTCAGAATACACCCGCCGGCCTTATCTCCCCCATATGTGTGGGTGTGTGTGTATGGTAGCAGACACTTTGCACATTTGTGTGTGTCGGCTAATTATCCAGCGTGTGATTTAGAGATAAGAACGATAATTAGCTTTTATGAATTATTCTAATAGAAAATCTGTTGCCCGTTAGTAAATTGTTCAATTGGTTTAAATAAACGTACCTATATATACCTAAGTACAATAGGTTGCCTTCACGTTGTATTGTATGTCAAGTAATTATCTTTACTAACACTACTAAAGAATTTAAATTCATACGAGTTTGGTCCCTAGACACATTCGATCTTATGAAAGGCTTTGACTTGAATCACGAAAGTGGAAATAGAAAAAAAAACACAAATACTTTAACCATGAACATACGTGTGACCGCAACTCACTGGAGGTGCGTTCAGTTTTAGCCCAGACGAAGCCTAACTAAGTTAGAAACGCGAGCAATTACCCATATTTTCTGATCTGAGCCGGACTTAAGATCTTTAGCGCGGTTAAACGATTAAGCCTTAAAATTTGCAAAAAAAAATAGTCCTGATGGCTGGTAGAATCGAAAGAAGATTCCGGCTGTTTTGAGCAAGATAGAATTTCGCACGCGTCGTCCACCTTCAACGCTTTTTTATGCATTTCGGCTGACATTGTATCATAACCTCTGGAATCCGAGGCAGTCCGACAAAAACGACAGTACGAAAAGGTACGCTATATTGCGACGAGTATTAGCAAATGTGTCGGCGCCCGCGCATTCGCTATTTCGGTGCCCCGTAATTACGTCATTAGAGCCGATGAATTGGCCCTTTTGTCTGCGCCGGCGTGGCGACAGCTGTTTGTGGCCTTTTGCAACTTTCGCCAACGATTTGGGTACAACTTTAATCGTGAAGAGGGAACAAACAAGAGAATAACTGTCATTTAAAAACCGAGCTAAGACGGCGCTGCTACTTCCTATTGTGTTAACTGGAATGACAAAGTAAGTCACAGCCTCTTGAGATAGCCGCTACATGGGCGTGCATGTGCTTTATTTAGATTCTAAATATCTTGTTTGATATTTGGAAAAAACATGATTCGAAACAACATCCTTGATAGAAATATTGTTAACATGAGGCTTCACACTTTTTTCTCAAGTGACTACTAATTTTTAAGCTCTCTATACAGGACTGCATTCAAAGTATGAAAAGTTTTCATCATCTTTATGAAGTTAGTGTTTAATTTTTATTTCACTATTATACCTTTAGGAAACTACTTAGGTATGTAGGTATAGGTAGGTACGAATAGGGTTTGCAATATCCGTCCGTTTTCAGAATTAGGATGATATGACTACTTCCGTTTATTAAATTCGAATTATTCGGATTTTTCGGACAATTTGGATATTTTAGAAAATAAAACAAAATGAAGATTCCAAGGAGTGCAATTGTAAATAATTGTGTACGAAACTAATCAAAATTATGAAATTAGCATTAAAAATATACATTATTCAATAATTAACTGTTTAAGACGGAACCCGTCGCAACTCGCCAGCTATTACATAAACCTCTAGGAGGTTTTTTATAGTGGCTTATTAATGTTTTTCGTTTGAATCTACTACTTATATTAAATAAATAAAAAAAAAAACACTAGGTACCAAAAAATACCTTCGCAAAATTTTA
Source organism: Clepsis dumicolana (assembly GCA_963691665.1). NCBI lineage: Eukaryota > Metazoa > Arthropoda > Insecta > Lepidoptera > Tortricidae > Clepsis > Clepsis dumicolana. The sequence continues at coordinate 31,344,846 of OY829505.1, read as the reverse complement.
AACGCTCGGTTCCCGTACAAATCGATGGATTTTTCCTTGTATCTCAAATCGGGATATCCCGATATACTTCTGTCATCATCATTTCAACCGAAAGACTGCTGGCCATAGGCCTCCCCCAAGGCTCTCCACTCAGACCGATCTTTAGCTTTCTGCACTATTACTTCTTTCTTACTTTTTTTTTCTTTATACCAACATTTTATATTTAGTCTAGATCACGTAAACTTTGCAATGAACCCATGCATGGTGCTTTTCGTTTATAATTAAAAGAACTTCGACGACTTTAGACATGGCTAAGTAAGTATAAGAGCAAACAAGAGTACTTAGGTACATTAAAAATATATCGTCTTGTTCTTGTACCATGTATAATAATGATGTTTATTTATTATTTATATGATTTAAACTTTCGCGATTTTCACACATTATCATGACACTCGGGACTTAATCACGTAATAGTTATTTTCCCCTCACTTCCTCGGAAAGCCGTCTTTTATCCTTTAGTACAAACGGGTAAAATCGCATTTTATCCACTAGTGGGGAAAGTAATTTGACCTTGGAGTGGAGCATGTTTAAGTAGCTTTTGACAGATAACAAAACGTAAAACGCTCATAATAATGGTTCGTTCGATATTAATGATATTAAATAAATAAATGATAAATGGTTTGAGAACTTAATATAAAATACCAAATTTAGCTTTATATAACGGTCCTTAAAATTCTATAAGAAACATTTGTTATTTTTATAATGATGTTGAATATAATTCTGAACGCACAAGTTGAGTCGATGCAATTTCAAAACGCATCGTCAGAAATGTCAACATTGTCAACAAAAAAAATCCCACAGACTCCGACTCACGTAAAAATACACAACTTCCAGAGTTTTCTGGTATAATATCGTAAAAAAATAGTGATTCCAGTGATGAAGATTTATTTTTGTATGAGCTGTTTTTTTGCATACTAAAGCTACTTAAAAACGCCCCACTTCAAGATCAAATTACTTTCCTCACTAGTGGATAAAATGCGTTTTTACCGGCTCGTTTCAAAGGATAAAAGACGGCTTTCCGAGGTAGTGAGTTCTGAACCTTTTGAGTTCTGAATTTTGTTTGATGCGATTATAGTTAGCTTTTTCGAATTTATTTTAAAACTTTAACTGAGTCCAATAATAATAATAATTTAACCCTAGCGTTTTGTTTAAGCCAGATAGGTAGTGATTTCCGTCTTTTTTGTACTATTCAAAATATTCGTATTATTCGAATAATGAATGCTGTCAAATTCGGATTTCATATGTAGCGGATATTCGAATAATTTGCATATTCGAATATTCGGATTGCAAACCCTAGGTACGAAGCTAACCATATTCCTTGCGTAAAAAAGTATAACTAATGTAAGTATGGTCTTACGATGAGCATAATATTATTACTTATTACCAACTAACGAAATTACTTATACCTAAGTACTTACTAATGTTTTTTATTAAACGCCAGGTGTTAATGACTGTGACACATACATCAATGTTTATGCTCGACAGGGCTTGATGGACTGCCATCGTGCGTCTAACGTTCTAAAATATTCATTCCATCTACCAATTGGAAATTAATTTGGAAATGACCCGAACTTATTAAAAAGGGTAAAGCTACGTCGATTATCGCACCCATTCTTGTTACGTTGTAACGATGATTATTTTTTCATTAGGTCGGCATCAGCGATGTTTGGGAACGAGTGAACCGTCGCAATAGTTTCGACGCGCTGATTGGTCACGCTCTCGCTGAAGGGTTATTCATACTGAGTCGACATTTGGCGCGGGGCTGCGGTCAGGCGCAAATTACTCATGCAATGTTCGTTAATCGATTATGCTTAAGCCGGCCACTCACATTCGCACGAATCCGCGATCCAACATGTGCAGACGACGTTCAAAGTTTTTGCAGCATTCGTGTTTTCTTTTCAAAACGTGTCGGTTTTTTGACACACAATAAAGCACTCGAAACTTTACCTTTCATCGAAGATTTAGTGACTGTATGACTGACGTCGCCTCACATGCGTGCAAACATTCGCACAATGTACGAATGTTTGCGTGTTTGTAAGTGACACGGGTTACAATAAATACTTAATGGAACGTAAATTCCATGGTCTTGCTACGCCCGAGGCGCCGAATCTACCTATGCGCGCGACAAATGTACACGATAGCCAGGTGGCGCTTAGTTTCAATTGCCTCACAATAGTATACAGAAGTATACAGTAATACTATTTTTTGCATAACTCAATTGAAATAATTTACGATAAACTTTATATAAATTGCAGCCAAATGATGAATGCCGTCTACTTTGTAAAGCTTTACTTAATAGAAAATGATTTACGAACGACAACTTAAAGGTTTCGGGACTTAATCTCTGTGAAGCCCGGACAGCTAGGACGTACGCCCTGGTTTACATTAGATTTATAGCTGGACCACGATAATAATTCCCTTTCAATTAGCACCCGATGAGCAGTCGCGTCGCGTTCGAGCGGTTGCGCCATTCGACACGCAATATCGACGCGAACAACACCCGATGGCTCCATTCATCATTATTATAAATGTGCCACACTCACTTATTTACGGAAATCGATATTTTTTTCGGTGTCGACTTTGAATGCGAGTTTTCGACACGTCGATAAACGTCACGGTATTGTGGCGGATGACCCCGGCATTGTGCTCCCGCGGGCCATTACTCTCCAGCTAGGCGTTAGTTCCGCCTCTGGATATTATTTTGTAATTATTGATTATAGCAGGTCATGGTTGTTGGTGAATGTCGTTTTTAAAACAGATCGACTTAATTAATGATCGCGAGCTCTTTGTGCCGACATGATTACTTTAATTATTGTCTAATAACATCGGCGACACGTAACTGCGACTAATCAAAATCATTTTGCGCACTCACACCGCAGGGTTCCGCCGGCCGCTGCTGTGTCGTGTGCCGACAACACGTCTTTCATCTTATTTATTACCGCAGAACAAAAGTGCTACATTAACATTTGTAATTTAAAATTGTTTACAAAAAGCACACGCAAGAAAAGTCGTTGAAATTATTTATTCTCGTTGGCTGACTCCATATTCCGTAACCTAATGTACCTATCAGGATTTTTTAACAGGTATGCAACGCTCGAAAGAATCAAAACCAAAACATTATAAAGTGAATATACTTTAAAATGGCTCCTTCCTTTTTCACCAATAAGACTACCTATGCATTTCTGAGGCCTTGTTGTCTAACGCGCGCTCGATCGCTATCGCATTCACCGTCGCTTTCTCATACCATTTGATGGAACAGGCGACGAATGCGATAGCGGTCACCTCGCGCGTTAAACAAAGCCTATTATTGCTAATTGCAGAGCAGATCCATCGACAGATGTAGCTGAAAACATTACATCATCAAACGCTGTGTCGCTTTTTGGTATGTAAGGCGAGATCTCCAATATCTGTACAGCCAACTGTTCAAAAATATCTATACACAGACTTTATTGCCAGACACTGCACATTTACTTATATATAGCACTTCGATGCTGAAATAGCCATTGTAGCCTTAGAGAAAAACGCCCCAAACCGACGCCGAATTAACTCAAACACTAAATAATTTTTCACCCGTTCATCATCATCACTACCACCCTCTCTTAGGTCGCACTGCTGGGCACAGGCCTCCTCTCAAAATCAGTGTGCAGATTTCTTCACGACGTTTTCCTTCACCGAAAAGCTCGTGATAAATTACAAATGTAATTTCGCATATAAATTCCGAAAAACACAAGTCGCGAACCGGGGCTCGAACCCACGACCCTCTGCTTGAGAGGCCATAGGTCAAACCAGGCTATCACGGTAGTTTCGCCCGACAGATCAATTTAATTAGATATACATCACTGCAATGTGATGTACTTTGATGTGGCGATGAGGCTTGAAGTCAGTTTGGCGTGTAGGTCGAAAATTGATAAACGTCCAGCGTTAGCCGTGCGCAATCAGTGGCGAGCAATTTGCGAGCGATTGTGCGTGATGAGGCCCCAGTAAACGCAAATTGGACGCGTATCTCTGCGCGTCTCTTTAAAGACCCGAGTTGCTCGTAAGCAACTCCTCTGCCCCCCGACCACGAAATTCGAAAATCGAAGTTCGTATCGTATCGTCCCGCTCACTCTCGTGTTAAATAATATTAGCTTGAGAGGGACGGCACGATACGAAGTTCGAATTTTGCACTTCGTAGTCAGGGGGCTGTTCAATGCGCGATCGAGATGTCCGCCGCAATGAGGTTAGATGGCCACACGCAATGTATCAGATATTAAATAAATTCAACTTATAGAAGACTATATTCATTCACATAATAAAAGCAATTTACAATGACATTAAATCCAGGCTAAAAGTAATTAAACTGAAACTTAAAACTAAATTATATCTATAAATAAGACCCCCGTGGCATGGTGCCCAAAAGGCTCGTAACGTTTCCTTGCTGAATAGCTTTCTTTTAGAGAGAAAACTGCCAGCCATATGGTCACAAGTTCCATCGACTTATAGAATACGAAAAACCCCCGACATTTAAATTTCAAAGTCTCATTTCTCACGAAAGTGAGGCCGAATTTAATAAAACTTTGCTAACAACCATATCGATTAAATTAGCTTTCCGTTTAGGAGCTACGATGCCACAGACAGATACACATATACGCACGTCAAACTTATGAGGCCTTTTTTGTATCACGCGTACACGCATTTAGAGGTGGCCTAGCCGTAAGGCTGCAATCGGTAGGCTTATAGATAGGTACCTACACTTAAAGGGAATCGGAAATTATTGGCCCCTACGTTTAGGTTAACTTAGCTTGGGACTGACAAGCCCTTAAAAAAATATTGTATTCTTAAAGGACTTAATAGAAGGGTTAAGGTATTTATTATTTTGCTTCGTAATTAGTCGTCTGATATGCGGAAAAGACAAACAAAAGTTTAGTACCATCACATATGGGGACAATCAATCTCAAATGGATTGTGAAAAGTTATTAAATAGCCAACTAAAAAAACTGACTGCACATTATTAAAAAGTTTCAAAGAACATCAACAAACGTACTGAATTTCTCAGAAGCACACTCCTATTACTTTGTGTACCTAGAAGCGATCGTGATAAAGCACTCGCATAGGTTCTCACGAGGTCACACCAAAATACCTAATAAGAAAATATGATTGCGCAAGAAAATGGGGCCAATATCAATTCGATATACCTACGATCCGAAGCAATCACGAAAACAAATTTGCGTTCATTTCCTCTCCATCGGAACAAACGTATAGGCGCTGAATCCGGCGGAGCAATATCTCTTGTGAGGCGCGGCAGGTCGTAATGGAAACCATTTCTCATCAATTTTCTAAATAAAGGCGCACAGAAGCCAGCGGATAAAACAAAGCGAGAGCGCTCACGACATAGATTGGGCTGAATTATCGCTTTACCGCAGAACACAATCTGCCCTCGCTGCGAATACCTATACGTGCGCCTATCCCGTGGGCCGGCCGATACCGCCTGAGTTATGTTAAATGTAGCCAGTCTCTCTCCTTTATCAATTTAGGTGCCGGCGAGGCGTTCGGTGCGATTAAATATAAGTAATAACTGATTTAGGTACGTTTGAAGCCCGTGTTATGGTAAAGAACATTTCGAGACCACCTAAGGTTTATGTGGCAATTTTGTCAGACGACACGGTATTAAATAGAAGTTACCATCGAACATAAAAGAGAATAGATAAGTACCTACATTAAATTATTTACTAAACAATTATTATTATCTAATCTAATTGAAGGACAAATACAGGCATACATCATACAATAAAGAAGAATTCTCTAAAATCATCAATTAGTTTCGGTTAGGTGAAAATGGCTTCACCAATTTTAAACAGGCTGTTGGTAAAACAAATTCTTGTATCGCATGAAGCAGGGTTTATTCGGCACTACGCAAATAACAGTAAATAAAAGAGTTACCGTAATTCTAGCGTCGCGACGAGGCAATCAAATTGTCGCGTTCAAAACCACCAACAAATTGGGTGAAAGACGTGTGACGCTAATATTCTTATGCTCATGACAAATGACCGCCATCTTGGGCCTAATATCTGCCGCGAATAATGAGCCCAAATCAAAATGGTGAACATTCGTAATTCGCATGTCACAAGTTTTATTACGGCGTGCGTGCTGGGCCGCATTACCGCGCCACAATGCCACGCCCGTCCGTCAACTAGCCTCGTAAAAAACTTAAATTATACACTCTCAAACCTTGATTACGAAATCTTCGAAGAGAAAACGGAACAGCGTCGTCATACGGAAAATTTATTGATACGCAACAATGAACGCGCTTCCTAAATTTGCGCGTGAGTGGAGTAATGCGGTGCGCGGCGCAGGCGCAGGGCCGGGTGCGTGCGGCGCGCTGCGTACAGGTCTGCATGCGAACGCAGGACCGTAATGTCTCATGCTTGCCGATTTCTATATCTTCTAAATTTATAATAAACGCTTCACTACCATGTACCAAGTCAAACTATGTGATAGGTTTCGCTGTGGAATAAGGCAGTTAAACCTAACTCAGGTGGACAAGCAAGTTAACGTTTTAGTTCTTGCTTATAATAATATTTTATATATGTTCTGAAGTCATGTATCATCTTTTTGAGTGTCGCCGCCACGTATTTACTTCGCTTCCTGCCTACGCAAGGGCTTTAAGCGCTTAACCTGTCTGAATAGAACACATTAACTAATAGACACGTTACGGGATTACCTTTACTTTAGCTCTAAGCTTTTGTAAACCAATTGTTAATACCATCTGTCCCTTTTAAATGCTAAAATTAAATTCTTTGAGGTATTCCCGATTTTTCTCTTGTACATTTTTCTGGATCGAAAAATACAAAGCCTGGAAACGTCGTTAACCAAACAATTATGGTAGGTAACCTGCTTCTATTGCGATTTTTAACCAGCAAATTCTCTTTCAGCTCATGCATCCTCCCGTTCCACCACACGTTCCACCGTCTAAGCATACCTCTAAATTTCAATTTCAAATAAGGAACCTAAAAATGATTTAAAATCAGAAATTAAAAAAAGACGTTTTTGTTACAATTATTTGCACGCAAGGGTTGATTCCATATATTGTATTCTACGGTATTTCAGAGTTGCAAAGGCGCTTGGTTGATGCAACGGGGGCCTTATTTAGATTTAATTTAGTTTTAAGTTTAAGTTTAATTAGTTTGAGCTTGGATTTAATGTCGTTGTTAATTGCTTTTGTTATGTAAATATTTTTTTTCCTTCTGCCGTATAAGGTAGGATTTTTACAGTATACGCGCTTTCTTCGCTTGCGCGTTTTCTTTTCTTCGCTTGAAGCTTTCTTTACGTGTCTATCTCTCATATCCTTCGAAGTACTCGTCCAACTCGTATCGCATCGGTTGGCCACGCGTCATTTTCACGTAAGAAATGTTAACGCGGCACGTCTATCAACTTGCTACCGCGGTAGCACACTTTTATTACCTGTTACGCACTTTAATGGTCGAAACTAATCCCGCTATTACCTTTGTGCGGTATAATATTTATCATGTGCTGAAAGTGTAAAATTCACGGGCGACGAAAAAAGAGTTGAGCTTTTGATTTAGCTGAATTTTCATTTCTCAATCAATCATTTAGTATGAGATCAAAACTAAAAATTCGCTGCCATTTGACAACAAATGTTCGTTTGAATAAACGATTTTCTCTATAGGTATAGTTTAGCAGCATTTGCATTACCTAATAATTTTGGCGAAGTGTTGGTAGGCCTCCCGTAAGGTGAACGGACGGTCTGGTAAAGAGCGCGGGATGTCATTGCCTGTGGGTAGCTCAGGACCGATCGTCGTGGAGATCCTTGGGGAAGGCCTTATGGCCAGCAGTGGACGTCTTCCGGCTGATATGATAATGATGATTAATTTTTAACAGACCAAATACTGGCGGACATTTCTATATACTTGTACTTAGTCTAAATAAATAAACTCGTGTTTATTAAACAACGCTAATAAATAATGGCTACATGACGCAATAAATGCTCTTGGCGATAGTCATCTGTCTATTCATAAACTATACTTTTAACTCTCTCCTGACTCTCTATAATAGTGTAATTTTAGACACAAGAGAACGTGTGATTTTGAATAATATAACATTTTTGAATTCGCAACCTTTTTGGCTGTTGGTGGCTGAATGACGTTACGCCTATTGCCTGCACCGCGGGTCAAAAAAACGCCGGGTCTTGGCGCCCATTCGGTTTGCTCTGGTTCGGACAGTCTGACTGCTTTGTTATTTAAAACATTTTGTAATTAATTTGTACATATTTGGATGGATTTTGTATAAGTGTATATAGTGAATAGTGCTGTTTTATGAACTAACATTTACGGGCGGTGCGGTGTGACAACATTTGCTAAGAAGAACATTATTACGGACTGTGCGCGAATTCGGCGACCAGCTAATTCAAAAGCCGGCTCCCTTGAGGTTTGTGGTTCATAAATTTATATTATACTCAATACTGCACAGAGGACAATAAAACCACGGCCTTGGAGAGCAGTTCACTGTCGAAGGATATAAATATTGTACAAAACGTCTTGATCGCCTTCGCGTCAACATGACAAATATTATGAAAACAGTGGGTAGCTATTGTCAACCAGCACAGGTAATGCATGTATGGGAGATTTAATTTTTCTTAAAAAATACTTTGCAGGGGTCACATTTATAGTTAATTATCTGACACCGGGCCTTGTGTTTTGAGTAAGATCTCGTTTTATGAGTTTTTGTCAAAACAGTGATTGAAAGGGTAGTTGTACAATCGCAGCTCAGCAGACTCTCAGTAAACAAGAAAACGACGCCGAAGCGTCAGTAACCGCCGTCCTGTCGCAGCGGCGTGGCTAATGCTGCACCTGCTCTAATGGCCTGTAATGGGGCACACCGTCTTACGCTAATACGAACGTGTATTCTCGCCTTTATGTATTTATCGGGCCTAATGTACATTGGGTAAGTACTATAAACTGTTATCGTAATGTTAATAACGATCGGAGTGTTAAAGTATGTAACGTTGCATAATGTATTGGTTTTTTTAGGGTTCCGTAGTGAACAAGGAACCCTTATAGTTTCGTCATGTCTGTCCGGGGCATAGCTTAGAGACTCTTGGTACTAAAAAAAGCTGTAATTTGACATGCATATATTATTTAAGAGATTAAGTTGAAGAATAAGCTCAAAAAATATTTTTTTTATGTAAACTTTTTTTTTACTAACCCATTGTGCGGGGCGGGGTGTCGTTGGATAGGCCTTTCAAAAATGTTGAGGTTATACGAAAACCATTTTTTATTTATACCTAATCCCTTTGCAAAACACCTAGCTTTATAGTGCTCATTTTTTGGGCGCCAAGTGCCCCCTACTATGTAACATGAAAAAATAAAACAAGCAAGTAGTGAATTTGAAAGGGAAAAATATCACAGCTAAGTAACAGGCTTTACAATTAATGAAGTTGACCGTTTCACCAGCTTATGAAAATTACTTAAATAGTTTTGAAAAATCAGCGCGTCCGTCACGCTCTTGGCTGGTTATTTTTGATTTAATGGAATGTAGAATACGAGTACCTACCTAAGACAAAATGTAGAAAAAGGACGATATCCGTACTCCAGTAAATTATACTCAGGTACGTCAAAAATGCGATGGTTGAGTAGAAAGTGCGCCCAATTTATTGTTTGCAAAGTTAAACTAATGTAGATTTGGTACTAATTTTCTAAACGTAAGTAACTTATGTACATATTAAATTTCCTTATGTGATGCAAGGCAAAAATGATAAATAAAATATACCTACATTTTGTGCTCGTCGTAAAGTAAGCATGTAACTTACCTAGTACGTATCTACAAGGTACATTCTTTGTTAAGACGGTGGAATGAAAATTGCACGCAACGCAGGTCATCCACGTACAACGTTCATCACATCTCGGAATAACATATTTTCAATTAAGTTTAAAATTGTATACGAAATACAACGCATTACAAACGATCATTTCAATCACAACAAAAACATCCGAACGCAATAGCCAAACCAATCCCGTGGGTAATTACCGATAATTACAACAAGTTTACAGCCCGCGTTATCATCGCCGTATAATTTTATAATCGCGTTGTTCGTTTTGTCTGTCACACGAGATATCGACGGCGACGATCATCCATCACGGGCTGAGACTAATTGCCCGCTACCTTGCTTCACTCCTTTTACATTATTCGTTGTCCGTCGACCCACGCGCGGCAGAAATATGAACAACCCAACTGATACGCGTCCGCATACGCAGAGTGTTGCTTCTCTCCTCGTCCGAACTATACGGGGTGAACTGCATTAGGTATGAAGCTGATTGCATTGGACGTAGCAAAAACTGACTCGGTTTTAAATACCAACAGGTAGGTAGGTAGGTATACATAACGTAATATATCTTAAATAGAAGGAAACTAGCACCACTTTAGGTAAAGTGTGTTTAAAATTCTTCTTGGATCTTGACTTTTCAGGTGAAGACCACTTATTTATATCATTAACTCTCAAAAAAAAGTACGAGTCGGGGATAGGTAAACAGTAACCAGCCATCAGGGTATAGTAGTAATACTTGAAATAGATAAGCAACATTTACTATGAGTATATTATACTTCGACCCGACTAGTCACGACTCAGTTGAATCATTCGACTGACTCGAACCTCGGATATGTAAGAATGTTTTTCAATTAAAATAACCACCTGTTAAAAATTAAGACACATCAATACATAATAACAAACCTACGTTCCCATCAGATATTAGGTTTAGATAACATTAAAAGACCTGCTGGCACGCATTTATCACAACAACTTGCGTCGAAAAAATGCACGTATATTATTTAGGTACTAAAGAAAACTTCACTCGCATATAACTTTTTTAAACATCTACTGTAACCTGAAATAAGGTAACAACATAACCTTCTGCATTGAATTTGTCTATAAACATTTCGAGTAAAACTCCTTTTACACAGTTACATTAACCTTGCCAGTTACATTGCGGAGCCCCGGAGTTTAGAGTTTCAACTGTTTCAAGTGATTGGTGCCGCAGCGTAATAGATTTTACTAACACCGTGTAAATATGGCGTTATTTTTCTACCGGGCAGGTCAATAGAACTGTGAATCTGTGAACTAGTAGATTTAAAAATTAGACCAAGTACATCAGTGCCCTAAGCACGACTTGTCGAATCCTGCGTTACGTTACGGTTATCGTATCGAGATCGAGAAATCTCATACTAAATTTTAGTTCCAAATACGCTCACGGGCGGGCGCTGATCCAAACGTCATACAAACTCGTTATAGTTTACTATTCGATTTTACGTGACGCAGGATTCGACAAGTCGTGCTTAGGGCACAGTCCTATGCAAATGATATCTACACTATAATATTATAAAGAGGAAAGATTTGTACCTATTTTTGTATGTTTGTATGTTTGTAATGAATAGGCTCAAAAAGTACTGGGCCGATTTAAAAAATTCTTTCACCAATAGAATGCTACATTCTTCCAATTTGACATAGGCTACATTTCATTTTGAAAAAAATTAGGGATCCTTGGTAAAATTTGAACAATGTAACCGAAGGTGTAGAAAAATGAGTCTTAAAATGTCTTTCGTCGAATGCGCTGCCGAAACTATTAGCGATAGAACAAAATAATGTACAACAATATTGAAGAACATCATAATGTCTACAAAAAACTCCGCGGTAGCATATGTCCAACTATTGTAGTTATGTCACTACAACAACTTTTTTCATTTTATAATTGTCTACCCCGTGCGAAGCCGGGACGGGCTGCTAGTTACATATAAACAGGAAGTAGCTATGTTACTACTGCGCTCGAGATGAAAATTCATAAAAAAACCTTTCTGAAAGTTTACTTCAAACATCTTTCCGAAATTGACTAGACGACCAACTTGCTATCGCTACTATTTTCAAACGCAATTTACAAGGAACTTAACATATCTTTACTCTGTAATTTCATTGGTCGTATAGAGCCATACATACACCATTTCATCAAGACTTAATTAAATGTTATCTCTAGTTTTATTTGTTGTAAAATCGCTGTTTGCAAGAAAACCCTTCCTCTTGCCACTTGGATGGGCCGGCGTAATTTCCCTGCCGCAACAGCCGCGGCCGTTCCATCACGGCTCGATTAAATGTCGGGCCGAGTTTTATTTGCGAGCCGGGGGACGTGTGAGCCCCGCATTAATCATTAACGCAGTCTAATGACACCGCCGAAATGCGAAGGGGTGTCCATGAACTCTATCGATGTGGTGGGCAAGCTTTTATTTAGTACAAGTGTTCGAATGGTTTAAGGGTCATAATAATTACGAGTTTTATAAATTGGTAGAGGTACAAGAGTTGCGAAAACGAAATATTATTATGATATGGAATTATTGCATACAGTATTATGACTATGTCACTTAATTTCCATCTCTAGAAAGAACGTGGAACAAATTCGAGCTAATGAGTCACACTGATAGTTTTAACTCCATTCTCAACACCTAGATACACCACTTAGATATAAATTAAAAGTTGTTAATTAATTTAAATCAAGTCTCACGCGGTTGTAATAGTAAGTAAAGGTATACTCAAAATATCCGAGCCACTTATATTCATCGTACCAAAGAGTCATTAGAAATTATATTGACTCAACTTTATTTCGGTAAGTCATGTAAGTATACGTACCTATACCTACATGATAACTACAAATATGTCGCATTTTGTTTTTGACACATTTCCGTCACATGAGGAAAATTAAACAAACATGACAGTCACTTACAACGAGTATAAAGAATTATAGCTACATCGTTTATTAATCGTCAAAATTTTACTGTGAGCAGGCACAAAAAATACTATACACATTTAGGGCAACTACCCCACAAAACGAAAACTTATTATTGGATCTATTATGGATAGATTATTACGAATAGTTATCTTTTTGAAATTTTCTCTTGACTATCGATATCTACTTGAATTTTATCGACAACCCGAACTCCACCAACTAGCCCTCACTTCTCCCGATATTAGATGTCGCTATTAACTCCGCAAAACGTAATTAATCGAATAAGTTTATGATTGATATAACCAGTTTGCGGGGCGCTTAATTCACTTTCCAAATTCCTAAGGTCCCGGCCGCCTTTATAAAGTTATCCTTTAAGGAAATTGATTGGCTCCATAGCTACGCAACTGATTTTGTAATGATTGAATTCAATTAAGTACGAATTACCAGCGCAGTTCGTGGGAGCGTAAATAAGTAACGAGTGAAGTTAACCCTGTTACAATTTAGTTCTAATAGCGTTATTATTGGTTCTTAGAAGCGCCCGATCACCTCGCGCGGTTAGTTGCTGAACACGAGTTTCCAGTGAAAATTTTCCTGATTTCTTCGACTTTAACTTAAGCAGTAACACTTTATGAGACTAACCCTTTTTCGGGCATAGTACGATTTATCAACCACGTATCTAAGTTAAATCAGATTGAATTTACTAGAAAAGCTTGCCTGTCTTCAAATTAATGAACTAAAAATAATTACTTTGCTCACCCGCGACCAAAGCTTTGCTTTGCTTTGGTCGCGGGTGAGCAAAGTAATTGTTTTTAGTTCATAAATACGTACCTCCGCAAAGTAACGTCTGATTCAATAAATTATTTAAAATTAATGCCCAATATGTTACCAACTATTGTGAATATACCTACATTAAATTTTTTGCTAAGCCGCCTAGATTGTTGTACCCTGGAAAAGTGGAAAAGTGTTAAAATGCGCCCAAATTGCGAGCATTTCATCTGCCGTACTAACATAGTCATGCCTTTCTTAAATGTAAAGTAACTGACAGTGTAATATTCAACTGAAATAGTTAGGTACATCATATGCATCATTTCCAAGTCCGAACGCGGAACTCGGGAGCAAATTTTCCTCAAATACCCGTGTAAATAGATATATGTTCATTTAGCAAATTTGTTATCGACTTCCCCTGATGGAGTGGCATGAAATTGGCGGTGTAAAAAGTGGGGGGGGGGGCAAGGGGGCGCGAAGGGAACGCAATTTGTAATATTTCACGACCCAGTAGACGCTTATTAACTAGACGTGCAAAAAATCGACGCCGTTGCTCGGTGCCTCGGTACGGGCGGCGACGAAAGTCTGTGAGCAGATGCAGAATTATAAAAAACTTGCAAAAATGTTAAAAATCGAGACTGTCAATTATCATCATTATTATTATTTAAAATATATTGTACTAGCTGTTACCCGCGACTGCGTCTGCGTAGAATTAGTTCAATGTTATCCCACGAGAACTACGCAATTTTTCCTCGATAAAAAGTAGTTATAGCCTTTGTTATTCGAAGAAAGCTGTATTACTGTGAAATCGCAGTAATTTTTTCGTGAAAGAGTAACAGTCATCCAAACATCCATACATCCATCCTTACTAAGGTGAACGGTGTCAGCATACTATTTATTTATCGTATGGCTTACAAATTACACTTATATCATAGCTTAAATCTGCTGCTTCGCTCGTGAAAGCATACTTACTTGCAGTACTTTAGGTGCTTGCAGTAATCAATAATGCTTCAGAAATTACTACGTTTTCACTTACATTCAAATTCAAATTCAAAATTCAAATTCAAAATTTTATTCAGCAAATAGGCAGTTGAATGCTCTTTTACACGTCATTTTTTTTGAGTCTACCAGCGCTTTCGGAAAGACCATGATTGCCAAGAAGAATGCGCCGCAAGAAACTTGGCACAAAGTCATTTTTTCTAAAAACAAGTTACATTAGCTCTTACAATACGCAACCACAGACAAACTACACAAAGAAACCTCACTCTGTCATTAAAAGATTAAGAGAGAAAAAAAAAATACCGCATTTTAGAAACAAGTGTAAAAAGTAATTATTAAAACAGCAAAACCAGAACACTTTACTTTACTGGCACGTTTTAATTGAGCAGGAGATGTATAGGGTCTCCAGGTCAAATATCTGTGACAATTTAAATTACAAAGGGATGTATAGGGTCCCAGAATTAATACTATAATATAATACTTAATCTAAATGGCTTAGAGATGTATAGTCTCTAGGGTCAATTAATAATACCTACTATTTGGTAAATTGGATTGGACATATTGGATGGATTTTTAAGTCTGTTACATTTTTTCTTACGTTTGTCTTTTCATGTGTATAAAATGTTGACACGTTTTAATAAATGCAGCATTTTTTATGAATGTTAAATTGCAACTTCTCCTTTACTTTGTCTTAATTAAAAAAACTTTATAAAACAAAAATCGATAACTGTAAACATTTTGGACGTCCTGAATAAGATTGTACGATTTTAAGTTAACTGTATACGAGTATTACTGTATTTTTGTTGCGATATAAAGATTTCTTATTCTTATTCTTATTCTTAATTGAACTTAGGCCCTTAGGAGTCTGATTATTGTTATTTCTTAAAACAAGATTTTAAATAATGCACACACATTCAAACATTACTTGAATATAGCCTTAAGCGTTTTAATTGAAACAAATTCACGGCTACCAAGGTAGGTACTTACGAAAGGAAAGCAGCAACGCCCTACATTAATAATAGGCAGAGCGAACCGTTTAAACTATACGTAGACATATTAAACCTCTCGCTGTGACACGGTTCCACCGGCTCTAACGTACCAAGCCAACTACCACCTTGTTGGTGGAGGGTAAGATTCTGTTTTGTTTGGTGGGTAGCTCAAGAGTTACTGGTTCTCGGTGAAGCGCGTAGGGCGGGCCGCCCAAACGTTTAGCGACCGTTTAACGAAAGCCTCGAGGTGGGTGAGGACACACCCACAAGGGAATAATCTTGGGTATATTTTTATTTTATGTACGATAACTTGTGAATTTGTCGTGGCATCTGATAAGGCTGACGAGTTTCGTAATAGCTTTTGATGCAATTAATTTTATCCTAGCATGAAGTTACTTTACTAATTTGGCGTAATTTATTGAATCAGACTAGGCGTTCCTTTACGGAGGTCCATACCATAATCTTCTTTTGGTGCATCTCCATTTACTGAAAGTTAGCAGCATATTTCTCCCTGTCCGTGGCAAGGTGTAAGAGCT
Source organism: Clepsis dumicolana (assembly GCA_963691665.1). NCBI lineage: Eukaryota > Metazoa > Arthropoda > Insecta > Lepidoptera > Tortricidae > Clepsis > Clepsis dumicolana. Next base: position 31,328,757 of record OY829505.1, on the reverse strand, counting down.
CAGCAGCGTTCGAGATATACCATATAATGAATTACAAACAACGAGAAACGAGCCAGACGTAGCTGCTACATACACGTGTAGTAGCAGAATAACATAGCAGTTAATTGAGTGAGATCGTTCTTACCTCAAGACGAGAGTTCTTAACCCTTATGTGGTCTATTCTTGTCCTTTCACACGTTATCAACTTCCTCACTCATCCACTTGATTATCCCGCCTCCCTCTCGATTACTTGTTCAAACCGTATTGTAACTTCATCTCGTTAGAATTCCACTTTCCTATTCAACAGTAACACAAGTTAAAAACAAATTACTAATATGGTATAGGTACTAGGAGTAAGAAGATGGAGTAATTTCTGCTCCGCGCGAAGTGCCTGGTTAGTTCGACTGAGTACTTAGAGCAGGAAAGGAATGGAGATGTTAACGCGCGATTTCCCCTTTGCCAAATCTCTAACATTAAGTCTGATCAAAATGATCAGGGTCTGTTGACTGTGTGCGTGTTTTTGGCATTTGTGTGACAGTTTTAGTGTGCGTTTGTAGAAACGTAACAAATTTTGATAGGAGCGTAGACGTGAGCTGTACGTGTGTTTTCCTCGTCCCCCTCAAAAAGTGGCAGAAAAATTGTAGTGCATAGATAAGCCAAAGGCGCCTCCCGTCTGTCTGCTTTATGACTGAGTATAATCGCGGAGATGACATTGCATTTGAATGATTTTCGACTGTACGACTGGTACTGAAGGTGTGCTTGAGTGGACGTGGTCTTTATTCGTACGTTTTAAAGCAATGTTAAAATAACGTAACCAACTTAGAAAAGTTGAAAAACCCAAGGCATTTTAATTTCAAACTTCAATAAGTATCTCAAAACTTGTGAAACTTAGCTAAGAACCATCTCGATTAAAAAAACTAGCTTTCGATTAAAAAGAGCTGCATACAAACCTGTTCATCCGTTTAGGAGCTACGATGTCATAGACAGATACACAGATACACCCATACACGTGCAGGTCAAACTTTATAATTATAAGCTAGTCATACCCCTCTTTTTGCGTCGGGGATTAAAATAGTGAATTATGCAGGTGTCAATTACTACCGCTCAAGGCGGAACGTTATGCTTTTTCGTATTCAGTTTAAAATGCTAATTTTTGCTCCGCTATGTTTCATTCAAAAGTAACATTTGTATGTACCTAGTACCTATGGGCGCTGTTATGCGAACGCCAATATTTCACCAAATAGGTTTTGACAACTTCGCCGGACATGCTGATAAATGATGAATCAATGGGTAAAATGTGATGAACACATTAGCCTCCTTTGCGTGGCGAAGTCGGGTAAAAAGGAAATACTTTGAATTTGATCGCGCAATATTTTAAACTTTACCTCAAAGTTGGATGGTGTACTGAAACTGCTCGATTGTAGAAAAATCTACAACGGGATACCTAAAAGATATTTTGGGCCGTACTCCAACTTTCTATCTGAACTGTAGCCACGCCTTTTCTATAACACGGTGTTCAGAAAAACGGAAATGTCTGAAATAACTCTATACATACTATCCGTTCACTATTAGGTATACGGTATACGGTAGCAGGTGGCGATTTGATTAACAAAAATCTCATTACTTTTGGTTTTAATACAAGTATCCAACCAGAAGCCGTGATAGCCTAGTGGTTTGACCTATGGCCTCTCAAGCAGAGGGTCGTGGGTTCAAACCCCGGCTCGCACCTGAGTTTTTCGGAATTTGTGTGTGGAATTACATTTGTAATTTATCATGAGCTTTTCGGTGAAGGAAAACATCGTGAGGAAACCTGCACACTCCTACGAAGCAATTCAATGATATGTGTGAAGCTCCCAATCCGCACTGGGCCTGCGTGGGAACTATAGCCTAAGCCCTTTTATTCTGAGAGGAGACCTGTGCCCAGCAATGGGACGTAAAAAAAAGGCTGGTGATGATGATGATGATCGAACCAGAGTTATTTTAACTGCTCCGTTTTATTTTCCGTCGCCACTTGTAGTCAGATATAAAGCAGAGATGATCGACCCCTCGCCGTAGGTGCCAACGTTTGATATGTTAATTCCAGTAATTCTTAAATTTTCATTGCTTTTCACATTTGCTACATGTCGCTTGTATATTATCTAATATGTTGTCGACTTATTAACATGTAGAACGATTCAAACTCGAATATAGACAAGCTAATCGTAGAGATAGTTATGAGCGATAAACCGAGTCACTTCTAACGTTTCCTCTTATAGGTACAAATTTTATATACATACCACAAATAGGTAATCTGGATCTCGTTGATTGTTGCACAACTAACGAAAAACAAAACGATTATCCCATCATACCATGTTTATTAAGAATACTGAGTTTTTCTAAATTGAATGTTGGTACTGAAGTTGAAATCTTGTCAAACAAACAATTTAATGAATTTCATAGGGACTCAGATATCTCACTATTGCTTTTAGCTAGCGACGTGTAGCTCTTGCTAGCAGTGACGGAGTATTTGTACAACAGTCGCCGAGACACAATCCTATGGATTCATCCTAAGTCCTAAAGCTATTAGTTGATATTGATTTAAGAATGCCAGTATTAACCCGCCGCTCGCGCACTCCCCGTGCTCTGAATACCAAAATATTCCGGGAAGCTCGCAAAACGCCCGCCATATTGCTCTCAGCACCCTTTAATGGAGTATTTGAGAATAAAATAAAACGCCCTGATTAATGTGCAAATGAAGCGAATTGATATTAAGGAGCGCCTGTGATGAAATCTGAATGTTAAAATGTTAAGATGGCTTTTTTAATAATAATGAAGCGCAGAGTGCTATGTATTAAAAGAGCGGATGATTGATAAAATAAATTATGTAGCGCTTCGGTGCAAAGGACCAGATGTCAAGTAGAACCTTTAAATTCTATGAAATAGTTTTGATTAAAAACTGGTGAAAGTGTACTAAAAAATAATAGTTGCAGTAAAAGTCCAATGAAACATTGTTTCCACGGATTTTTTTCCCATTGCGCAAGTTCTAAGTTAAAGGACCGACCACAGCGTTTTCGCGGCAAAATGTAGGTATTTCGATATAATATACTTCCGGACGCTAGCGTTTTAAAAGAAACGTTATTTTTCAGTTTTCCAAGCACGATCAAACTATATACCACACGTAATCCCTCTCATTTCTTTTTCATGACTCCGCGTATCAAAGTATATTTTCTTTTGCTTTCTCCAAAGCAAAGCAAGAGTTCGTGTTACAAATCCTCAATTAGTGAGCATACAGCTCAGTTTATGCCGGCATTTAAATTCGTTAGGAGTGGGGCGTGTTGTATTCGTTCTGTCGCAGCAAAGAATACAATGCAGAGATAAGACAGTTCAAAATAATACCTATTACACTCCGAACTATTTTAAGGTTAAAGGCAGGGGGGGGGATTTTAGAGACTAATCGGTTTAGTAGACTTTATTTAATTCCAATCGATACTTGAATATTGAAGACAACTCGGCGATTAGTTATTTTGAAACTCTTTCCGTGTTTTTGCATTCATTTTACTCCAATAGCATCTTTACTTAGCTTTACTTAGGTACCTCATCGCTTTAGTGAGGTTTAGTTGTGTAGGTATGTATCTATATGTAGAGACATTAATACTGGATACTTACTTCCACGTACTACCACCACATCAAAATAGAAACGTCACATTGGGTATATTATGCCTACAAGCCGAGTCGCCATGGTAGCTAAGCTTTGCGGCCGCCATCGCTTGCGTATGTGAGCTGCGTAGCCCGCTAAGTGGATCTCCATTTTAACTCCTGAAACAAGCCGGTTGAGGCTTTCAGTCGGATCTCGGCATTTGCATGATTGGCATTACGCTGATTACTCCCCCTCCCCTCTCGCCCCGTCTCCATCTCGCCCCGAATTCCCCACCCGAAAGTACTCCAGAAAGTGGCGTTTATTAGCACAAACGTATGCAAATTGGCGTTTTAGAATTTAGCTGCGAGTGTCGACGACAGATTTTTTAAAATTCACCGCACGTATGTTTTGTGGGGAGGTTTTCATTTATTTATTGCTTGCTAATGTGTTTCTCTTCTCTTGATTTGATACTCTATAACCTTTCTTGACCTTTTAGCAAAACTATATAAATAAGTAAGTATTATTTATATCAATCATCTTCAATTGAATGCAGGAACGGTTAATGTAATTAACAAAGAGACCAATTAACTAATGAACTAAATAAACTAAATTTGTTTTACAGTACAATATTATGTAGAGTCGTGGTACAGTGTGTCAAAACAAACAACTTGTGTATATTGATACTTATTGTCCAGCTGAACAATTCTATATTCCTGCTTCACATGGCTCTGATCGGAAATTAATTAACAATATTATGTACAGTATTCCACAGTAGATACGGGTTCTAACAGCCCCTGCCCCGCGCCCCGCTCTCGCTAAAAGTGCTCCAGAAAGTGTCGTTTATGTACTCAAAGCATATGCAAATAGATGTTTTAACATTTTAGGGAGCGAACGCCACTTTAGTCCCTGAAGCACTCGCGAATATCAAAATGTAAATTCACCCTTTTATGTTTACAAATCTTGTAAATGAAAACGCGCTCATTTTATTGACTGTTTACCGGGCCCGGTGTTGACACTCTGATTTATAATTAAGCTTATAAATTATACGAGGCGATTTCGAATGCCTTGGTCATTGATTACGATTTAGTCGATCTCCGTTTACGTGAAGTAAAGTGAGAAGTAGGAAGACGGGTGTCGTCCGCTCCGGTGCGCAGGCGTCGGCCGCTCTCAGAGGATTGTGTTACCCGTACACAGCTATGCCAACCATCCTTAATCGAGAATAGCAATTGCGGTGTGAGAAAACATGGCTAACGAAAGTGTGAGTTTTAATCGGAATGCTAGGATCTGTTAGGCGATGTAAACGTAACGCTAAATGATTCTCTTCGGGCTGACACGCTTCCAAACTCACGTTCATTAAAGACTCCTTTGCCTCATTTCTGTCATATTTACATTTAGCTTCTCAGGAAGGTATCTACTAGCTTTTACTTTAAAATACTGGGATTAGTTTCGATTGAAGAGTTGTAGCTTATGACTTATAATCGCGGCATTTCGTAATATTCGGTAAGCTAGTACTTCAGAGAAAGTAGATAACTACTCCTGAAACCGATCACATTAGAGAACTTTACAACCTAGTGTAAAGAATTTCTTTAGGGTTCAATCATTTTTCGGGTTCCGTACCTCAAAAGGAAAAACGGAACCCTTATAAGATCAATTTGTTATCTGTCAAGCTGTCAATTCCATAAATCAACCTATAGGATACATAGTTTGTTTCCCAAACGATCTAAGAATCATGAATTTTGATAAAAGCACCGAAAAACGTTAGATACGGAACCCACATGTCCTGTTTTTTTTCCTCACAGAAGCTAGTTATCGCGATAACAAACCATTGTTAACAACAATTTCTGTACACGACTTCGTAGAGGTTTTTAGGATTGTTTCAGATGGAAAATAATATTAAAACAACAATCGAGCAAATACATCAACCAGGCTAGTTTCATTTGAGTAGTGAAATAAATACTATTAGCCAAGCAAATGGGTGTCGGTTACCAAATGTCACATTTTTCGTTCGTTTAAACTTGTCGGCGCGCAGTGGCGCGAGAAACACGCGTTACGCCCCGTGGTCATTTTTACCGACCACATTGATCCCAGTCATTTATACGGCAATATTATATACAGCTTCCACCTGATTATCCTAATCCTAACTAATGTGAAAGAGCGTTTGTTTGCTTGCTTGTATGTTCGCTCTTGACGCCCCAACGCCTCAACCAAACTTACCGAAATTTCGTACTCATATATAGCACTGTTATGTATTCTGTGATAGCCTTTGCGACGGAAAGGGAAAAAGCTACCTTTTACCCTGATTCCTAAAGATTATCCACATATCTCCTTTGAACATACGAGCGAAGATACGAGTAACAGCTATCTGATGCTTTCTGCAAATGATTTTAAGATTTTGACTCTTAAGTCGATTTTAATTACGGTTTCAGCCTTTGGAGTAAACACGTATCTCATCAAATACATTAAATAATTTTAATGCCCAGCAAACATTTACAGTTTAAGAACCTCAAAGTACCTATCTAGATAGTCTAAGCTAAAATACAAAGTGCAATGGTATCCTAGATAAAACGTTAGGTTTAGATCAATTAAATTAAGACCGAACCACTAGAAGCTAGCTATACCACATGCAAATTGTTATATTTAATTGCGATGTTCAGTTGGTTAAAATTTAGTTTCCTTTAGCATAATTGTATTCGCCTTGTCAAAAACTTGCATGCATTCATGAACCCAAAAAAAATTTTTCCACAAACCGACACCGCGAACGTAATTCAACCTTTCAAACGAATCGTCTCGAAACAATCCGTTGCGATAAAACTTAATCATCGATTACTAAAAGCAGGCAGCGTCTTAAAACCAGAACATTCCGAGTGTTAACGTGATCGATAGACTGTGTTTTTGTGATATGATAATAAGCTACTTTATTCAGTTACTCGTATTGAATGACCAAACTTTTTTACCAAATCAAAATACAAGACTACCGATCTCGACGCATTAATACTGAACCGGCCTTCGACCGCAGAGCAACTTCTTGTCCTCTCGTATTTACGTCAATTACAGACGGCCACGAGGTAGGTAGTTAAACAATTAATATACTCACTAATAAAAAAGTTGAGAGTTAAGTGTCTGCAGCAATAACATAAAGTCTGTGAGATCTGTCAAAGTGCTTCGGGTTGGGTCGGTAAACGTCGGATATTATGTACAAGAAAGTAAATACAATATCTTAAAGTGTAATTATGTTTCATCAGGATGACGATATATTCCCACAAAAACAGAAAGTATTTTAAGATATAACACGGAAACATTTGACGCTGATTACGCGCTGATACTAAAAAAACTGTAAACATATCATTAGTTCATTAGTTAAAACTGGAAACATACTATTCGTTAAAAATGTAAACTGCGTAGGTAATACAGCAGACAGAACTTCTAAACTGCCATATCTACCTTGGACAGCGAAGTAGTAAAGGCAGTAACCGTTCGTAATCAGCTCCTCCACTCAGTGCAACAGAATTAAATTGCGATGGTAAATTGCAAACTAAAAATTAAGATACGTCAGAGTTATCTAATTTATAGAATACCTATAGGTACTTGAAGTGATATTATTTTCTCGGTTTGCAGCTATTTGCCTGGACATCGACACCTCGAGATACGTCGGCGGTTTGCGCCGAGCCAATGGGTCGAAAGCGCGATTGGCTCCTACATTGTACTGGATATCATGTTCTCACAGCCTTTTAAACACTGTAGAAATACATCGATAACTGTTTGTTGTCCAGTCTTCACGCATGTCAGGCAATTGGTTTTTTTTTTTCATTCTTTAAAGAACACAGCGGAACAAACATAAACAGTTCTTGAAAATACAAACGAATATTGAAACATTTTATTTTTATAAGATATACAATCCATCCGAGGCACATGAAAAAGTGCGGTGTTTACACTTTTTTTATTGACATTTCCAAAAGTAATTACATATTTTTACTGTGTTATCACATAATGTAAACAGCGGTCGGCAGACACTGCGAATCAATAAAAGTTTATTCCTCTTTGTCCGTCATAATTTATTCTTAGCCTATTACCGGTCTGTCTTATAGGATAAACAAAAGCGCCTCAATAGTTGAACACCACAACCAGAGAACCATAATATCGAGATAGAAGGAAAGAGTTTATCGATTTGTAACATTTTGCATAGATATTTTAGGACAAAGAGTACCTACTAAAGTAAATACCTCGATTGGCAGTTCCATTTTTAAAAATCTGACATCCAACGCGGAAAGCGGTCGGGAACGGACTGAAATTCGCAATGAAGGTTCTCAAGCCTTCTTTTCGGCACGCGAGGTACATAAACTCTTTCGTTCCATCTCGATATTGTTCTGTGACCACAGCTAGCCATATAATTCACATACAGACATAGGCGTAAGTGTGAACGTTGAACGTGTGTCTGTCCAGTGGGTGCACCGCGATTGTGGTCGTGAACTGTAAACGGATGGTAATTCTCGACTAAACAGCAATGACCGGGTGTGCTGTGCGGTTGGAAGGAACTCGCCGTCGAGGCCAGTGGTAGGTTCGATTTTGTACGCTTTGTTTAAGTATTGAAACTTTTACGCGCGTATGTGGGGAAGGTCGCCAAAATGTTGTTTTTGTACTGAGTAGGCAAGGTATAATCCACTAAGGAATTTTAAAAATTCCACCCCTAAGGGGGTAAAATAGGGGATGACAGTTTGTATGAAACTCCGTCTGTTTAGAAGTTAAAGTTAAATAGTGTATACGTGTCTCAGCGTTTTTGAAAATTTCAACCCCAAAAGGGCGAAAAAGGGGATGAAAATGTGTATGCAAAGTAATTTATTTACAAAGTAAAAATAACTAAATTAATTTTTAGGCTTATGGTTGGAAACTAACGCTCCACATAAATTATCGGGTAAGTAAGGAATTTTGTATTTTATAAGAACTCTATTTTCGAAGTAAAATTACCCATAAACAAATAATAAACCAAAACCTTCGTGTTTCTGTAAATCACTGCGTGAAAAATATCAAATTTGAGGGAAAATGTGAAAGGGTCCATCAGTCATCAACATAATCTGCTTCTGGCTCTATCATCAGACCCTGGATGTCATCTAAGACCATAGACATTTGCGCAGACGAATCTAAAGACCCTAAATACGATGGCGTTGCGTCGTTTCTTTAAAGAGTTCCTATCGCCACCTTCCGACTCCATTGCATTGTCATCTGACTTTTTCAATACCTACGAAAGCGGAAGTGGGTCTAACTAATTTAACTTGCAAGACAAGTTAAAATTCACAAACATACAATACTCAGGGGCACAAAATTTGGCCCAGTCTACATATAAAATCCCACATGACATAATATGAAGGCCATATTAGCGTGCGGTGTTTTCTAGGCACTACACCTTAACAAATAAACCATTTACCGAGTCAAGCTACTTCAACTGGGCATTGTAAATCGATATGATCAAGTTAAGCTATTGGTTAATGTATAGATGACATGTAAGTGGAGACGAGACGTGGCTACCTCAGCCCACTCACACTACTAAGGAGACACACATGCATAATGTGTATAAGTAAAACAAAAGTGAAACAAGGTATCGAGTGTAACGATTAATAACTGACTTACTTGTAAGGCTCTATGGGCTCTAATTCCACTGCCTACGGTGGATACGGCAGACAGCAGATTTCAACGTGACTCACTAACTGCCAAACTTAGAAACATCGAAACCTAGTGGCATTTTAAAATTGAGAAATTGCGCACAAAATACGGGCCGAGATACTTCGAGCCTAAGTTCGACAATGCAGGCTCCATCGATAGCACTAAAACATTAGGTGCTACCGAATCCAATTGTGCGTGCTAATGCTAAAGCGGTACTTAACCATTGCTTGCTATCGCGAGACCGCAGTCTCTGTTCAGTCTGTGTAGAGATCGGGTTACAGGTGAAATCTCGAACTGGAAATTAAATTGGCCGGAGGTTTCTTAGAATATGGAAGTTTTAAGATGGAATTTATTAATATGGTCTTATCTTTCAGTGTATCAATTTTAACCTATTGGTAATTTTATGCTGGAAAAATGCGTAACATACAAGTAGCGGCTGAAAATCAAAATGAAAATAATTGATCCTTCAATATTTAAAGTCCAGGTAATTTAAATTTCCTACTAGGTAAGCTAAGTTTTATAAACGCGAAAATTTGTGAGGACAGATGTTTGAATGTTTGTTACTTTACTATTCACGCAAAAACTACTTTTGATGAAATTTCACATTAATATAGCCGAGACATCAGAATCAGATATAGACTACTTTTCATCTATGATAGCGATAAGCCGATAACCGAATGCCACGCATGCGAAGTCACGGGCTACAGCTGGATAGGTATAGGTAAATAAAATACACATAAAATAAGTGTGCGATTGCCACACACACAATACATACGCGGCCACCACCCGCCATTAGTCAGGGTCGGTAAATATAGTAACGTTTTAAAAACTAGGAAGCGTAAATGGACCATTAATGATCGAATGTTATTGGAGTAAATTACATCGTTCTACGCGCTATTTACACGCCAAATTAATCACTTATTGCGAACAAAATGGAATTAAGCGATATTATGAATACTAAATAGTGTTGGTAGTCTGCTTGAGACATGCAACGTTCAGGTAATTCTAGCAATGCGCGTAAAGAGAACCGAGTACAGCTGACGCATATTGTTGTTGGTCGGTGCACCTTGATCAGTTAAACCATTAAATATTACTCGTAGCTAAGCATTAAAAGACTAACATAAGTGAGGCCCATTTGACACTGTCTATTTGTACAAAAAATATTCCGACGAATTGAGAACCTCCTCCTTTTTTGAAGTCGGTTAAATCAGTGTTTGTTTTTAAATTTTTAAAGAGTAACACTCTTAAATAAGATGATGAAAGTTATTATTTTATTATGGACAAATGTAACCGTAGAATACTGTTTCGTGTACACACCTATGTCGAATTTGAATTCTCAAAAGGACAATAACTCCTAAAGATTGAAATTATACGTACTGTACATCGATTTCAATGTTGGAAGTTCTACTCACTAATTAAATGTTTTTGATGAAAAATTCAGAAAAGACTCGATTCAGATAATGTTTTGAAATTCATAGCTATTAATGCATATTTTTTGTATGTTAAATATCACAAAATTAAATTTCGTGAACATTATGAACCCTGTGATTTTGAGTCAACTTAGCAACAATTAGATGCAGCACTCACATCATTCTAGTTTTAAACAAAAGTTGCCAGAATGAGTCCTTGGTGATAAAGATTAAAAAATGCATGTAATTAGAGCTAAGCCTAAATCGTTGAAGTTCGTTGCCAACTGCGAAAGTCAGCGCTGCCGTTAATTCCCTCATGAATAGTTAGTTAGAAGCGGAGCACTTGCGAGGCATTAAGAGCTCCCGTTTTTGCACCGACACTATGATTACTTCTTGTAAAACGGTTGTTTCTTGCCATTACTCGATCGTTTTGCAAACCGCCACTTCTAACTTTTTCATTAAATACTTCGATACTTAGGAATCGGTTTCCACATCGTTACTCTGAACTCACGTTACGAATACAATTATTAAAAACGTAGAAGCAAAATGGAAATAAGGAATGGATGCAACACAGTCAGGATAATTAATGTCTTAATAATTAAATGTAGCTCTATCGAACTGTGACGAAAAGGTAATAGTCATACAGTTCTGTTGTAGATTTCTTCAGCGTTTCGTACTCAATGTAATTAAGTAGTAAGTAATTATTTAGATTGACTTTGCCAGGCACAAAGCACTTATGAATTACCAGATAACAAAACTTACAACACAATGGTTAACAAGTTATGTCATCACATCATAAAGTTTGCATTGAAATTTTGCTGCCATTTCAGGAATCGTTAGTAACACAATAAGTATGTATATTAGTGGATATTAATAACAAAAAAAAATGTAGCACGCTTTCGCTAAAGGTCTAAATATTCTAATCAGTCATAACTCAAGAAATATAAAACAAAACTCGACTTGAAATTATTCCAAATTACTTTCATGTTCACATAAAAGCTATGAAAAATAAACACTGAATACAACGCGCGCATTAACAATTCTATTCAGAGATAACACACTAAAATGAGAATATTCGCAGCGTTACACTATAATTGATAACCTTTCTCATTCGTTCAATTATATTAAGTGGAGTGAATGTTAGCCGTTTCCCGCTGGAACAATAATGATAATCAGATGGCAACATCTTCGAGAACAATGACACTGCTTTTACTGAGGTGCCTACGCTGTGCGGCCAGCGGGAAACGAAGCATTTGGAGTCCGGATCTTGTTTTATTTATAGGAAAATCTTGATATAGCTGTGTATGGGTGATTTATCTGTTAAGTAATAATTGATCAAAAATCTAAGGAGTAGCACCTTGTAGATTCATAGTTTGAATATCTTTCATTTATAGACAAATATGTCTAATAAAACAGAAACGAATTTCTTAAAAGAATCTTAATTTAATAAATTGATCCGAGAAAATCATTCCTACCGAACAATCGCGAAAATAGTAAATACCCATTTATCATGTGTCCAACAACTGTCGAGTACCGCCTGTTAAAAATACCTACCTGAAATAGATGTCCGGAGACCGAGCTGAATCATTGTTGCCGCCAACTTTTAGCCGACTTCTCACGGGGCTGTTACTGTTAACCTAACAGGCATTAAGCGGAGCACTCATAATACTTAAAAATTAAAAGTTATTGTCGTATTTATGAAACGTGTGAGAATGTTTAATTAAATAAGTGGAATAAACGGAACTGTATACATATTTTCAATGAAAGTGACGACACCCACGAATACGGCGTTGTGCAATAATAATGAGATGCCGAAGCAGGAAGATTATGTAAATGAGAGGTTTCCGACTCGATTAGCCTGTAAATATAATTTATACGGGCGCTTTGTCTGTGGAAATCGAATGATCGATGATTCCCTCTCCTATTACTTGCACGTAACGAGTTAGCACTTATGCAAGCAAAAGACGCGCTAACACGGTTAGCAGCCGCTCTACTGATGTAAACATATGTAATCAGACTTTTGTCAGGAATTCTACAAAGACATAACAAATATTATATGAAATGAAACCATAAGTCGCCAAAATACAAGTGGGTTAGCACTTAGCATTGCAAACATCAAGAATAATGTTGAAAATAGTAGTACCACAGACCATGTGAGGGACCATTCGTTACAGTTTGACGCGAGCACGCCCAGGCGTCATGTGCCGGGCACTCATTAATGAGTTGTGTTACAGCAAAAAACGTGTGCCTCTACACAATATGTAGGTATACGGCGCATGACTCGCCGCTCCGCGATCAATTATTAATAAAAAGCGGGCCGCTTCATTGAAAGGGCGATTAGCTCAATATTTATATGGAATATTCGGTATCAAGGGCGCTTTGTGGTGATAATTCGGTGCGTCGTGACGCGGCGCGTTTGAGCCGCCGCCGCGCACAGACCAACTGCTCTAGCGCAGAACTGTTACACTGGATTTCTGTCTATTAATATAGCATACTACTGAAAATGATATCAAAAACTTTTTTTTATATCATTCATACGTGGAACTGTGCAGAAACAATACATGATTCGAAACCTTCTATCTAACTCTCTCGGTCTCGAGATCTCGGTACCACCTTAGCTTACAACAAAAACGGAGCGCGTTTTTACCCGACTGCCCAAAGAAAAAGAGTGTATTATTTTTTGTTTTTAGCAAAAGGTAGGTACTTACATAATTATTTGGTTAGCGCACCAGTTCATTACATAGTTTGCGTCAAATGTTAGGTGCTGTTGAGCCCTAGCCTAATCGGGATTTTTGGTCCATCTTCTAGTAACAATCTTATATCTAAGAGATCAAAAAATACCTAACAATTAAAACTCATCTCCTCACAGAGTAACTAGAGACGAAGGTAAAAACGCGCCGACCTGCCGGGCGGCGGCACCGCCCCGAGAGCCGGAGTGTAATTCTCTTACTCAAGGCCACCAAGCGCGGCGAGCGCACATTGTACTACCGAATTGACTTGCCGACTCTTTCAAAGGAATTCTACGCCGTGAAAGCAGCTACTATGTCGGCATAAATTTATTTAATATGATACATTTCCTCGCACATCAATCAAAGAGCTCACGTACTACGGTCTGATAGCGAATTATGAGCGAAAATTAATCTTAACGCCCATTGTGCCGCACACCGCTACTAGATTAAGTGACTATTGAATACTTTTTGTGCCGTTTATTTATGTATGTCAATCAAATCACCTTCGTAGATTAGGTATACGTTCGGACCCACCTATTGAAACTATCTAGGTAAAGGTATATTATGTTGACGCAATTCATATTTTAATATTGGTAGGTACAGTACAACAGGAAAAGAGCAACAATTCGTAACAAAAGAATTATATGAAAAGCACTGAAATTTAAATCGATTTTTCAGAAGCTGATGCTAATGAAAAGGCATTTTCACGAGGTTTGGCGGCGGCCATGCAAATGCGAGGGCTAATGACGCGCGAAGTCGCGCCACGCAACTGTGGCGGCTTCAAAACGCTCCATTATCGATAGTTTACTGTTTCCCGCCGAGTGAGCCCACAGACAATCAACAATCGTTTTGCCTGCTCTAAGCTGCCAGTTATTATGATTATGACATTATGCATGCCTTGCTTCTTTTAACATGAAACTACCGTGTGACTCAATCATAGTGAATTAAACGGATCACTCACGTATGTCAGTCGAGTATAGCTTGACATGTTTCGGACTAATCCGTAGTCCTTGCTCTGGGAGCAGCCGCGCGAGCAGAGCCGCGGCGCGCAGTTTACGTCTCGCCACCGGCGTGGCGTGTGCTCCCAGAGGAAGGACTACGGATTAGTCCGAAACATGTCGAGCTATACTCGACTGACATACGTGAGTGATCCGTTTATTTCACCATGCCTTGCTTATTTACTTTTTTGTTGCGTGAAGACTTTCTTACAATACTATAGATGACTACAGAGTCTTTCGCAATTGACTCGGCTATAATTGATGTGAGATTGGGCCCGTAGGCCGTAGGTGATCCCGTCCTGGGACTGTATGATTAAGTCACCCGAGTATGTCTCCTCTGTAAAACGCTCTTCAACCTCAAAAAGGCCGGAGATTACAGCATGAAAGCGCCTCACAATACTCTTTTAATTTGTCATTATGAAGCAATAAAAACATCCTAAATGAGAGCGACAAAAAACTCGTTCAGACTCTGACAAAAACCACGGGCTGGGGCGAAATTCGCAAATCATCCCGCCATAATGATAGCCGCTTGAAAAAAATTTAAATATCAAAAGGCCGGACGGGGCACAGTAATGGTTTAAAATCATTTTTCATTCGAGTCACTCGTGATCCAGAAATATGAAAACGGTAGCCGACGGCCGCTTCCATTAACTCGACTCTAGCGATTACAATTTTGGACGGAGTCCATCTTTCATTAGTCCTTCAAAATAAACCTAAAATGTTGAGCTGATTGGTCGGTAGAATGAATGACTTGATGATGGAGCATACATTTATTTTGCTTTACATTAAATATATTGGTTACAAAGTTACAATGTAGGCAACGTGTTCATATAATAACTTAGTGTTAGGTACTCGTAACAATTAAGACCTAGTGCAGTCGAAAGATTTTGACGGAAAGTTGGTACTTCGTGGTAGCATCGGGTTCGTCGCCCTCAGAGGTCGAGGCGTGCAGGTGTCATTTGTTCTTCCTTTGCTTCTTCCTTGCCTGTTCTAGAGCCGGCAGACCGCTGTAAAACTCACTGGCGGTGTGCATAGAACTCTGCTTGTTGACTATTCTCCCGCCCATCATACCAAACTTTGCTTTCGGCAAGCTGTAAAAGGAATTTCGTGTTTAATAGCTGCTCTCAATAGTATGTTAAATATTCGGATTTCAAGTCTCAGTATCCAATGACAGAGAACAAGAAAAAGTTGAATTGTTTCGATACAATGAATATAGTTGATGTTATAAAAAACTTTATGTGAAACGATTTAGCTGCTATTTCAACCTACCTACCTATAGCGTCGCTCTAAGATGATCCCTGTCACATGCAACAGCGAGTAAATCGAGATTTATGTTATATTAGCTGTTGCCCGCGACTTCGTCCGCGTAGATTGAGGGAACTATACAATTTTCCCGAATAAAAAGTAGCCTATGTTATTCCTCAATATTCAAACTATCTTCTTATCAAATTTCATCTAGATTGGTGCAGCGGTTTTTCCGTGAAGAGGTAAAACAAACAGACAGGCAGAGACAGAGTTACTTTCGCATTTATAATATAAGTTAGATTAGCCCAAAATTATGAAATTTTCAGATCACACGTTAGGGGAAAAATTCGGAATCCTTTAATTTGCTGGTAATACTAACAATGACTTTCCATACGTAAGGACGTATCACCTCATACAAAATCATAGACAAAACATGGCATGCTCTTCCAATTTCAAGTAAGTAAGACGATTTGTATCTGGCCGCAGTGCGTCAGGATACAAAACTGACAAACCACTTCAAATCCTCACCCAGGTCTTTTCTTCTCCTCCTCATCGCGGACTGTGAGTTTGTTTGACGGCCGTTCCTTGTTAAGGTTCTGGTCAGACTTGGCGCGGCGAGCGAGCGCGGCCGGCGTGTCGCGCAAGGCGAACGCCTTAGCCGCGTGTCCCAAATGTATCTGCTTAGCGTCGAGGAACTCGCGAACATCGCGCGGGTACACCGAGTAGAACCGAACCCAGGTCGTGTAGGCTGAAGGAAAGTGGTTAAATTGGTAATTGCACAGAAGTAGCTATAAATAACGATGTAAATTATTATCATGGGACACTTAGTATACATATCGTATAGATGATACATTATCTAAAAATCACATATTTAACTTCCAAGCTCCAGAGCAAACATTCATATTCGTCATACAAATACAGATATTTGGCGGGCGCAGGGGCCAGACCTCCACTGGGAATCGAACCCAGGCCTCAAGCTACGTAGTCAGGTTCTCTAACCACAAGGCTATTCGGTCGTCCAGCTAAGATATGAAAATCCATTGTTTGCTTCATTGCTAAGTAAGCGATCTAGCACGGGTTCGAACGTCATTTTTTTAACTTTTATGTATTATTTTTCTTCAAACCAAAGATAATTAAATAATAACGACAAAAAAATAAAAGCCACCCACCGGAACAATTATGTTTCTCTTGTTATTCCTCTTGCTTTAACAGTTTATAGCAACTAAATAATGATAATGATATAAAATTGGGAATTATGTCAAAGCACCATTTTTTTTAAAACAATGGCCGGCTTTGAAATATTTGACACTTTGTTTCGTTCGTATTGAAAGGTACAAGGTTATCGTTGATAGATTAAAAATAAATAAAGGGGAAATTAAAAGACAAAATGGTCATTTCATTAAACTATACTCGTGTGGATTGTATAAATAATAATAATAAATAAATAAATATCATGGGACAAGTGACACCAATTGACCTAGTCCCAAATTAAGCAGAGCTTGTGTTAAGGGTACTAGACAACGGATAAACATACTTATATAGATAAATACATACTTAAATACATATTAAACATCCAAGACCCAAGAACAAACATTCGTATTCATCATACAAACATCTGCCCCGACCGGGATTCGAACCCGGGACCTCAAGCTCCGTAGTCAGGGTCTCTAACCACTAGGCTATCCGGCCGTCATAATATAATGTATAATGAATACTGAACGTATAATAAATACATTATGCATATGTATTATATTTCTATCAGGTTTTTCACCTATTGATTTTACACATTATGCACGATGCACATGCCGGAATATTTTAACGAACCATATACGCGCGAGACATCTACTTAGTCAAAACACAAACAATTAACATTACGTAGTAACGTAAAACAATGAAACATGTTTTTTTTGTGTTCACTCTTCTTCTCCGACTCAGACGCAGTGTAATAAACGTAGGTAACACTCACGTACATAAGTCGACTTTAGCCCTCAGCGCTAAAAACGCTTATATTCGTAGGGAGTAAAAAATTTAGTCTAGGTAGAGGGCACTCCCTTTCCCTCCCTTTTTTTCACTATTTCGACTAAATAAGCCGATGTGTATAGTAACGACGAATGAACGAAACTGATGTCACTTAAACGTTTTTATAGGTACATGGCTTAAATCTCACTTTCACAAGTGGGTATTTAACTGATGTCAAACCAATATAATTAGGCACCAGGCACCACTTAATCAAACTCTCACACATTACCCTCCTTTGCGTTTTGCAGTCGGGTAAAAAGGAGATTGTATGATCACTGAAATTATGACATCATATTTCGTAATTCATACAAAACTATACTAAGAGCTCGTCGTTTTGACATTTCGATAAAAGTTGCTGGTTTGACTAAGGTGTCAAATAAACGAGTGAGTGACATATGGATACTTTCATTCACTCATTGGATCCATTCATGCCAGCTCTTGTGAATTTACAATACGTGCGTACCTCTGCTGGCGCGGCCCAGCCAGTTCTTGTCGGTGAGCGCGGTCTGTTCTAGCCGAGCCTGCACCGCGATCGCCGCCCGATTGGCCGACGTCGCACCCGGCACGATGCTCAACAGCGGTTCCAGACTTCGCTTCTCGTTGCGCTGCACTAATCTATGACGGAGACATCCATGTAAACAAACTCTTTTTTTAGAGAGTGGCAAACGAACAAGCAGGTCACCTGTTGGTAAGCGATCTCCGCAACCCCAAGAGAGTCGCTAGTCCGTTACCGGCTTTTAAGGGAACAACAACAAAATGGTGACTAGGTAAACTCAAACTTAACTACTTAATCGTATACCTAAATGAAGTACGTCACAAGCAGAACTCGGTTACTCTATAACAGCGCGTGATAATCGTGACACGCTGCAATAATAATTAATAATTAACACATGGTAAATAAAGTCCTACAGTTTACAAGAGAGTTTAGTAAGACACATACGGCAATAGGTAAACCAGGTAGGTACCTGATGCGTTTCTGCTCAAGATGGCGCATAAATTCTGCCTCACTGGGCAGCAGGAACAGCACCGCTTCGCCGACCGCCGAAGCTCGCCCCGTGCGCCCCACCCTGTTAATAGGTAGACTTGTTTGCCCATCCCTGGCCTATAGTAATCTATAGGCCAGGGATGGGCAAACTACGGTCCAACGGCCAACTCCGACCCGCGATGAACTAGTCTGCCCCGCCGAACTCTCTTTTAAAATCTAAATGTACCTATGCCTTTGGCAATACAGTTTGACAATTTCGTCACACGAACAAGTGCAAAAGGATAACAAGATGCATCTTCAGTAGTAGCTCTGGCTCTCCGTGGAAACTTCTAATTATTTTTTTCCCCCAACGGAAAAGTATGACCATGCATGCTATAGGCGAACAACATCAGGTGAAATATCAAACCAGATGGGATGTTATGATTAAGGAAAACTTTATCTCTCTCTATATATTTACATATACATAAAAAAGTCCTGACTGACTGACTTATCAACGCCCAGTTCATACCCTTGGACCTAGAAAGTTGAAATTTGACATACGGATTCCTTTTATAATTTACACCGGACCAGGACAAGACAGGATTTTCCGAAAATGTGAAAGGTGGTGAAAAAGGGGGTGGACATGGACATTATTTTTAAAATTACGATCATAAAATTTAAACATTGGATAAGGCTAGGCAGGAATTTTACGAGCCACTGGCTAAAGCTAGTCTCTCAATATTTAAATTGACCTTTTATTCTGAGAGGAGGCCTGTGCCCAGCAGTGGGACGTAGATATCCTGGTGATGAAGATGATGATGATGTTTGATGAGAATGAACCACATACCTGTGCACGTAGTCGGTGGCAGACGCCGGGACGCAGTACTGCACTACCAGATCGACACGGGGCATGTCCAAACCCCTCGCCGCAACATCCTGTAGCAACGTATTATGTATCCTATATGACACGAAACGAAATGGCTCCGAAACTTAAGATTACAAATGTAGAGGTGAACTTCGCGAAAATGCGGCACTATTTAAAATTATGTTAACGTCTAGAGTAAAACATAATAAACACTGCTACCTAATAAATGTTATTAGGTATAGTTAAAATGAGAAATGTTTTACATGTCCAAGTGATTATGACCTAGACATAAGATTGATTTTGCCTGATCTGTCGAAAAAAATTTTCACTAAACCTATATAAGGTATACCCGGGGAAGTCAGAACTATTTTTTGGCGAGTTGGACAGACGCCGGCAAAAAAAAATTACTGAATTTTGTCTAACATTTAGCCCAGTAAAGTTAATCCAATAGATTGCAAAGAAAAGTAGGTTTAGTCATAAATTAATCTTAGGTCCGTTCACGTAATAGCTTTCATGTAATCTTCACTCTATGTAAACTCATATTTAAAAAGATTCTGGACTAAGATCGGACTAATGTTTAACATCGCTTCTAAAACAAGGAGAGTAAGGTATTGTCAATGCAAATGTCCGATCTTACACCATTGAAAACATTATCGTTGAACCGTCTTTATGTCCGCACAAATTTGGTGGGAACTACCTTCAAAATTTTTTTTCAATATTTTTAGTCCGATGTTACCCTCGACATCAAAATTAAAGTGATTTTATGGTTCTCAAATTTTTCTTAGCATTGAAGGTAAGACCGGATTAAGAGTGAATGTGCGGAACGAAAAAGGTAGGTAACTAATTACAATAAATAATAATAATAATAATGTGTTTAGGGAAAGACGTTTTGTTTGCGTGTAAGTATGCCTGTTGTCATTATTCTCAAAAAGTACTGAACCGATCTCGATGCGATTATTTGCATTATATTGGTATCATTTCACAGCAGGTGCTTAGATATTAATTACGCTTGTAGGCCACCAGGGGACACTGCAATAGCCATTATTTGAAATGGGTTTTAGTTTTACTTTTTTATATTTACGTTTTTGGCGAAATTCCTCTTAGAAATATTGGTAACTTAAAGCACAGGTCAGGAATTCGGGGATCTGAAAAATCTGATCAAAGAAGTCGAAATGTTTTTATTTTTCAATCAGTTTTGGTAGAGATTTGCTAAATGATTAAGTATATCACACTAGTTTTACCCTTCCTTTAGTTTTTCTTTCATATTTCGAAATCATTGATAATGCTTTAAAGTAATAAGTATAATTTAACTTCGCATTAGCAGTATCTGTAAAGGAAAAAATAAAAATAATTATTATAACGACCTCCAAAATAAAGTTTGACAATCTTTGGTGTTAGAATGCATAATCCGATCTTAACCAATCGGTTCTAAGATCGGATCTCATCCTACAGCCATCGAAGGAGAATTCAAAATAAAGAACTATAACCACTATATACCTAAACTTCGTATTATTTGATTTAAATAATAATATGAGACCAAATACTCATGAAAAACTGTTTAAAAGACCGGATTACCCGAAAATTTTAAAAATTTAAGACACTTTTTAAAATCCTCGTTACATGCGACTTACTCGTCGGAGCGGTTACCATGGAATGGCAAGAGGGGCCAAATTGAATGGCGTTGCACATTGTGATGCCAGTTTTTCAAAATAGTCCATTGTTTGCTCAAAAATCCATTAATACGATCTTACCTTCAATCTGAACTTACCCGGGTGTGCCTTACGAGTACAAGTGTACGACATATGGTCATTTAAGTCCAGTGTACCATAATAATGACGGGTACTTTAAAGAAACAACGAACAACAGTATTAACATATAATAATAATTGACAATGTACAACAGTCATAACAACGCAAAGGAAATCAATTATAGAATTACAATAAAAAATGAATTTCATATGCACATAAAAACAATGACAGACCCCATTATATTATAAGTTATATTCACAAATTAAACTGATTAAAAACTGCTAATCAATGCATGATACGGCAATAAATAAACAAACACAGTTAACAACATAATTGCAGATTTACCGCAACTACTTACAACCAATTACTTGTGTATAATGATTGTGTTCTCCAGTGAGAAAGATTCCATGAACCCCGATTAAAAAAACAAATGCATTCTGCACGGTGCAGGACTAGTACTGTTTCTGGCTCGGTGCTCGGTCGAGCAATCAAACTTGTATTAGTTTTCAGCAAAAAATAATAGCTCATTCATGGCTCATTCCGATCACGTGAATATATTATGTCCATTATTGTTTTTTTTCTTTATTAGGGCCAGGCCGACTTTGTTGTAATTAGGGTTTAATTACTTTTTAATAGTGATTAAAGCGTGTTTGTAATGTATAAATCTTTATTAGGTATTATTAAACCAAATTTCAGCGTTCTAACACCAAAGGTTTGCGCTGTGCTTAATGCGTATATGATAGATACTACTGTGAAATTTCATTAAATTACGTTAAGAATTTTTTGCGTGAAAAAGTAAAAAGCATCCATCCATCCCCAACCTTCGCGTTTATAATATTAGTAGGAATTGGGATAGGAGCCATAGCAGTCGTGACAACTTTAGCATGAAACTGCCGTGAGACTCAAGACTCAATCATAGTGAAATAAACGGATCACTAACGTAGATAAGTCCGAAATATTATTATATCAGGCTAATCTCAACTTATACACGTGAGTGATCCATTTATTTCACTATAGTCGTGATCGTGACCACTGTTTCAATAGCAACGCTACTTCGTTATAAACAAAAAAGAATCAGAAGGATAGAATCGGACCAACCGCATCCTATGAACAACGTGTATAGATAATTTAAATTTTGTAGTAGTGTCGAGCGCGGCGTAGCGGCGCTTACAGATGTAATAAATACAGATAATGGTAGTTAATCGACGCGTATTGTGGCAAGCTGGGAGCCGACGGAGGCAGATGAATGACCGTCTAATACGACTCAAACAACAATTAAGTATCGGCAATCAAAGGCAAGCGGTGGCGGGGCCATTGTGGCTGGATTAAAAAAGTGTAGGTATGCCGTATACTCTTAACTATTACTGTTTTTTATCACTTTACGCTTAGTTGGTCGTAGCTTTGAAAATATTACTGTTCTAATTCAATTATTCACTGTTGTCGGGGTGACAAACCGTCTGAAAATAACTTAATGTAACATTTTTCAAAAAGTTAAATAGGTACTAGTTATGGTTAGTGTGTGGTTAGTGTTGTTACCAATATCATCACACATTACCTATCAGTCAACATCCATCAGAACTGAAATGAGGTTTTAGTCATTTCCTGAGCATTAACGAATAAGACTCAACAGGTCACGGACATACGATACGGTAAGAATATGTGCTGTTATCAACATTTTTGCTGTGGGACCATAATTTAATATCAATCGTATCGGCGAACAATCAATCTAGCACCAGTATAATAATGGTCGCTGTGACCGAAACCGGCTAAGAACCTATAGTACCATGGCCCATGTTTCGTTCCAGCAGAAGAATTAAAAATCGACTAGTTCCCTAAGCTGTCCCGTGGGAATTAAAGAAAAAACCCTTCTTAGTTCACTTCTATTGGTACTCAAAGTATGCACATTATTGTCTGCTAAATTTCAAGTCTCTAGCTCCAATGACTTTAGCTATGCGCTGTCTGCCAGTCTGTCAGTAATGAATTGGTTTCTCTAACGCAGCCACGAGCGCTAGTATCACATCAACGCTGACACAGCCTTGAATAACCTTAAAGAATAACACCTGTTTGGTAAGTGTACATAGATGGATACAACAGCACGACTTACCGTACAAAACAGCACCCCCTTCTTCGCCTTCCGGAACTGACCGAACACTTCTATCCTCTGGTCGTGCGGCATGGACCCGTGGAGCCTGAACACGTCCATCTCTACCGGCACGAGCCCGCCCTCTGGCGGCGCCTGGTAGTCGATCTCGAATTCAGAATCCGAATTGTCTGATGAGTGCTGATAGAAAAAAGGTTGAAACATTAAAAGATTAGAAAAAATCGCTGACGGAAAATTACGAGAGGACACAATTTTTGCAAAAGCTGAAACGGCGTCTCCACTCGCGCTTCACAAACGCTCGGTCAAATAGTGATGTGGTCGCGTGTGAGCACATTGATTATTTTAGTTCATTAATATGGACCTCCGCAAAGTCAATCAATTATTTAAAATAAACCTCGCCAGGACTAACGTTTTCTTTTATGCTCCGCTAAATGCCGATGCGTATAGATTACGGATAATAAAAAAAATGTAATAAAAACGTGTTGTAATGGAAATGATTAAAATTTTATAGTCACTACGTAACGTTCATGTCAGTGTGTACTATAGTGTGACTTACCTTCTCGTTGTTGGATGTCTTTTTACTCGATTTTGTTTTTGTCTTCTTCTGTCCTTCCTTTTCTTTTTTTGCCGACTTTCCAGTTAGAACTGTTTCTATCAACTCTGCGTGATAGTCGACCATCTCCAAAGTTGCCATGAACACCAACAGTTTCCCTCCTTTCTTATTCATTACACAATGTTCTACGATAAGAGAGCATAGTGTTACCAGTCTCAACTTCATTGGCACAATAAGGAACGTCTGACTCACCGAGACTGGCATGACGAACTCGTCTTGTTTTATGGCGGTCTGCACTGCCACTTCGTATGACGGTGCGATATTTGGCTCATTTGGCATAACATATTCATCATCTGACTCCATGTCCACTACTCCAAGTGGTGCGATAGGCATTGCTTTTGTTTTGTCACTATCAACTTTTTCGTCAGGATCTTCGGGGAAAGGAACTGGACTGTCCGAATCTGATATGTCATCTACACTAAACAACTGCCTCGATTTGTCTTGCCTAAATGACTTTAGACCTACAATATAACAATAAATTTAACAACACAATTTTCAAAAATAATTTAAATACAGCTGTAATTTGATGTATGTATGTACCTACCTGGTTTGTCATCTTGTGTGTTTTCCTGTTCGTCGTCACTCTCACTTGCTTTGTCTTGATCTTCATTTGATTTAACACTTTTGGTGTTAACAGTATTTGCAGGCTTTTTTTTCACATCTGATGGGCCTGGTTTGGTTTCCTCTTTTTTCTCTTTTAACAACTTCAATGAATCAACTACAAGTGCTATTCCGTCAGACGAGTCGACGAATACAGGATCCACCAATGTAATTCCGGCTAAATTTTCTACTGCCTATGTAAAAACAATAAATTGTTTCTTTACTGATGCCAACAGCCCACAATTTGAATAAACACGTACACATAGCTAGGGGCTTAACCAGCAATCAAAATCAAATTTCTAGTTTTACCTTGGAAAGTGTAGCCGAAAGTAACGTCGTCTGCCTCTCTTTTGACAGGAAAACTTCAGTCATATGATGTTTTACTTCACAGGTATCTTCTAACTCCTTATTTTCTGTTGATTCCTCTTTTGCATCAGGGAAGTTGCTTTTTATCTGACTTTTGACCATAGCCAGAGGGTCGTAAGTCGCGTTCTTTTTGTGTCCTTCAATAGCTTCTACGATAGCGGCTACATCCTTTTCATAACTCATTTCAAGTAATCGGTCAGCCTCATCTAATACCAAACAACTGAAACAATATTAAGTGTGAGTAAAAAACAATGCAAAATCACAATCTCGAAATGGGAATAATAACTGGCATAGTGGAAAAATAATACGTACCCTGTCTTCGCAAAATTCAATGATGTAGTATGCCTTAAATGATCATTTATGCGTCCTGGAGTGCCAACTAGTATACTAAGGCCTTTCCGTATCCTCGCCTTTTCTGCTTTTCGTTTCTGACCACCACTCAAGAGCCCAGGAACGATCCAGGTAAATGGCTAATACAAAAAAACACTCTGTTACCACATTAATTAGGTAATTACCTCACAAAGACAAAGCTTCAAACCAGCCCAACAAACACACGAGCGCATTGAGTATGCTATCCACTGAGTGATTATGGATTTTGCCTGTGCCACATACGAATATGACCAAAACATCCCACAAATATCGTCGGGTAACAAACAAAAGTCACTAAATGCAAAAAATATTTTAAAGAAAATCAACCATGTTTAAAGAATAATAAGGTTGATTATCGACTTTAATTAGTCAACGTAGTTAGTGACTTTTGCTTGTCACCCGACGATTATGTTCATTTTAGGAAGTATTTTAGTCCCACCTTGACCAGTTTAACAAATAACTCGTAAGTCTGCACAGCAAGCTCTCTGGTCGGGACCACAACCACTGCACGGATGCCGTCCAGTCTATTTATTTTTGGCCTTATCGCCTGCAGCCCTTCCACAATGGGTAATGCATAAGCTAGGGTTTTTCCAGAACCTGTCTGTGACCTGTGGAGATTACAACAGGTAAAGATATATCTTTCTAAAATTGGAATTTATCATGAGCTTTTGAAGGAAAACATTGCGAGGAAACCTGCACACTGCTGCGAAGCAATTCAATGGTGTGTGAAGTTCCCAATCCGCATTGAACCTGTACAGTATCTATAGTCCAAGCCCTCTCATTGTATCAAGGCCCGTGTCCAGCAGTGGGAGACACGACAATATAAACTTTCAAAAAACCACTACAGATAATACTTTACAAAAACTATTAAAAACAGAATTATTGCACTTATACAGCAGTTTTATAATGAAATAAAACGGATCACTCACGTATATGAGTCCAGTTTAGACCGACATGTTTCGGACTAATTCGTAGTCCTTCCACTGGATTAGTCCGAAACATGTCGGGCTAAACTCGACTTACGTACGTGAGTGATCCGTTTTATTTCAGTATGATTGAGTCTCACAGTAGTTTCATGTTAAAACAGCAGATTTAATTTATCTTGCTGGTGTAATTGTTGAAGTCAGAGCTGAATGATGAATATGACGATGTACATTGTACATGTTATGTATATAATACTCTAATGTTATACAAAAAACAACTTAGAAAAATCACAGAATACATAATAGTACAAGTACCTACAGAAGTCCGACTCCACAAAATCGTTTAAATAAATAGCGACTCAAGTCGCACATCGCTAATTGTCTACAGTCATATTCACCTACAAGTTGCCTCTCTTTCTATCGTGTATCTCTTATCTCTTCTGACTACGTTAGGGTTGCCTTCTTTTAAAAATAATTAATCTGAATATTTTACTATAAGTTATGTCACAAAAATCGGAAACGGAACGCAATCGCGTCAGTATAAACGGCGGAAATAATTCTAATTTATTACATATAATTTGCTAATTTGATTGAAGGGTGTGATATTAAGGCTTCGGAGGTGCTAACTTTACGGACACAGTGTTATCTCCAAATAATTTTGGTGCTTAAATAGTGAAATCGTGATCAAATATCCTAACCGAAAACTAACCTCAAAGTTTTAAATTTCGTGTAACTTTTTGTGTGGTTTACTTTAATACAATTATGTCTGTCGAAAACAATTTTGAAAACGGATAAATATCGCAATTTAAACATACAACCATGAACAATAATGACACAATCATGGTAAAAACTCACCATCAAACAACACAAGTTAGTGTGAACAAACCACTTGTACAACAAGTATTCCACAAAGGGATGTTTCATACTGCCTCAAGAGCCAGAAGCTACTCAGCTGGAGAAAGTCAGGCGGCAATCCAAAAGGAACAAATAAATATGTCACAAATGTCAAACAGCCAATCAGGCCCGTCTACAACCAATGAAACATCGACTACAAACGAAACAAACCTGGTTCCTTGGCAGCGGGTCCCAGGAATCAACAATAAAAGAAACCAATCTCCAGAGCAAACCAAAAATACCCACAAAGTGCAAAAAAGGACCGAAGAGAGACAAAAGTTTTTCAATAGAAACAGGCCAATACAGGAAAATATATCAACAATAGAAACCAGTAACAGATTCTCCACGCTCCCTGAAGATGAAGGACACAACTGTGATCATAATGACATAACTATTCCTACCAAACCTAAGAGAATTCCAAAACCACCTACCATCATCTTAGATGGTATTGAAGATGTGAAAAAACTAACTGACTTCATCCAAGAAGTAGTCAACAAAAAAGACTTTTCTTTCAACACACCAACAAGAGATAGGTTAATTATATCTACGAAAACCTTAGAAATCTACAAAAAAGTAATAGAGCATGTAAGGGAAAAGGGATTAATTGGACATATCTTCACAAGGAAAGATGAAAAAAGTCAAAAGTTTGTAATCAAAAACCTACACCATACAATCGCTAAAGAAGCAATCGTGGAGGCTATTGAGGCAACAGGAAATAAAGTTAAGGGTGAGATTGTTAATGCCCGTAAGAGAAACTCAAAGGAACCCTACAATGTGTTCTATGTAAATGTCACACCGAGCGATAACCTTCCACTTGTCAAAACCATAGAATACATTTACCATCAAAAAGTAAGAATAGAAGACCCGAGAAGAAGCAATGCCATTGTCCAATGTACAAGGTGCCAACAATACGGCCATACAAAGAATAATTGTATGAGACCGTATCCATGTGTAAAATGCGGAGGCCCCCATAATACTATTAATTGCACAAAAGACCCAAATACTCCAGTCACATGTGATCTTTGCCGGGGTAATCATACTGCTAACTGTAAAGGTTGCTTAGTCTACCGTGAAATCTACGCAAGAAGGAAAGGATTAAAGCAACCAAGAGAAAATGAAAAACCAGAGCAAGCCCAAACTACTGGTGAAGAAGTACATGTCGAAACCCGTATCCCCGTATCCCCCCATCGAGTGAACAACAGCAGCATCAACCAGGCTCAACAAGTGCAACACTATCCTATAGTGAAGTGACAAAATGGTTAGCAAAAAGGCAGCCACAAGATAGAAATGAACATAAAACAACAGAATTCCAGAATTACCAGAGAACACACTCAGCTCAGACTGAATATCAAACCCGTAATGATTACGAACACACACTATTCGAAATAATCAATAAACAAGCACAAAAAATTAATTTACTTGTTTAACAAATGGGGCACTTATAAACCTCATCACCACACTAATCAGTAAGACAAAATGATTGGCATATGTATCGGAGCATGGAATGCTAACGGCCTGACGCCCATTAAAGAAGAGCTAGAAGTTATACGCGAGGTTAACAAAATTGACATCATGTTAATATCTGAAACCCATTAAAATTATAGAAAAGTATTCAGACTGCAGAATTATGATGTGTACTGTACCAATCATTCAGATGGCACGTCTCATGGTGGCTCGGCTGTGTTGATAAGAAATAATATTAAACATCACATACATAATCAGGTCAGAGAAGACTCTAGGCCACCACAATCACAATTGAAGATAAAAATGGATCCATTAATGTTAGCGCTGTCTACTGCCCACCAAGATACAAAATAAATGAAGAAATGTTTAAAAAATATTTTAAAGGCCTTGGAAATAGATACATATGTGGAGGAGATTGGGACAGTAAACACACCCACCAAACACAAGAGGTAGAAAACTCAAAAGTTGCATGGATAGTCTAGGGATAAGGGCCCTCTCAACTGCTGAACCTACATATTGGCCAACAGATCTAAACAAATTACCGGATCTGATAGATTTCTTTATCACATGTGGACTCTATGATGCATATTTGGATGTGGAGGGCTGTTCGGATAGCACCTCCGATCACTCACCTATAGTCTGTACCCTCAGTAGAACTTTGATCTACAGAGAACCGCAGTCAACTCTATACAACCATAAAACAGACTGGGTAGCCTTTGGTGAATACCTAGAAAACCAAACCGATTTGAAAGTCAAACTCAAAACTGAGGATGACATAGATGAGACAACCTTCTACATAACCAACTGAATACAGGAAGCTGCTTGGCGCTGTACACCTCACTTGAAAACAACTAAACTTATGAATATCCCTTAATGTATACGGGAGAAACTTGCTGACGAGAGAAGACTGAGAAGAATCTGGCAATCGAGCAGGCTTGTGGAGGATAAAAAACTGTATAGAAAAGCAGACCGTGAACTAAAGGAAACTATCAAAGAGAATAAGAACTTATGGAAACTCACTAAGCAATTTAAAAGACCACAACAGGCAGTTCCACCACTGAGAGCACAGTCTGGCACTTGGGTTAGGAATCATAGGGAGAAAGCAGAACTTTTCGCTTAACACCTTAGTCAAGTCTTTGTCCCAAATACTA
This sequence comes from Clepsis dumicolana, assembly GCA_963691665.1. Classification (NCBI taxonomy): domain Eukaryota; kingdom Metazoa; phylum Arthropoda; class Insecta; order Lepidoptera; family Tortricidae; genus Clepsis; species Clepsis dumicolana. The sequence continues at coordinate 31,299,049 of OY829505.1, read as the reverse complement.
GTACAATGAAAGACTTTGAACAAAGCCTGAACGCCTTTCTAGAAAATGACCAACAGCTATCATTACCCATAAAACCTGTAACCCCAAGGGAACTACAAAAGACTATAAGATCACTTAACGAAAAAAAGGCTCCTGGATTCGATCTAATCACTGCAGAAGTCCTGAAACACCTCCCCAGAAAACCCATTGTCTACCTGACTGTATTATTCAATGCCATAATGAGAATACATTACTTCCCCCGACTGTGGAGCATCTCTCAAATCTATATGATACCTAAACCTGGAAAATCACCAATAGAGCCTAGCTCTTACAGGCCAATTATTCTGCTCCCAATAATGTCCAAACTCTTCGAAAAAATATTCCTATGGAGGCTCAGGCCGATCCTAGAGAAGGAAAAAATTATACCAGACCATCAATTCGTGAGCAGCACTCGACTGTAGAGCAAGTACATCGTGTGGTGAACAAGATAAGGCAATCACTGGAGGAAAAAGAATACTGTGCATCTGTCTTCCTCGATATTCAACAGGCTTTTGATAGAGTATGGCACGATGGACTCCTATTTAAGTTGAAATCTTTGTTACCTAACTCATACTATATGCTATTAAAATCATACCTGCAAGACAGAAAATTCCAGGTCAGAGTTGGTGATGAAGTATCCAAATTGTACAGCATCAAAGCCTCAGTACCCTAAGGCTCCGTGCTTGGACCGGTGCTCTATTCAATATACACCGCTGATCTACCCTGCAGTGATCATATAGAGACGGCGACATACGCGGACGACACAGCGTGCCTCGCAAGTCACAAAGACCCAATCGTTGCAGCCGAAAAACTGCAAACACACTTATACAGAATAGACGAGTGGCTTGAAAAGTGGCGAATAAAGCCAAGTGTGGCTAAATCCGTCAAATCACATTTACACTTCGGAGAGGCGAATGCCCAGCCGTCACACTGCGAGGAGATCAACTTCCCAAAGAAACATGTGTAAGATACCTTGGGCTCCACCTTAACAAAAGGCTAACATGGGCTAACCACATAAAAAACAAGAAAAAGGAGGCTAATCTTCAGTTCAAGCGCCTGTACTGGCTGATCGGGCGAAAATCATCACTTGCACTGAGCAATAAGGTGTTGGTTTACAAGTGCATCTTGAAACCCATATGGACATATGGCATTCAACTCTGGGGATCTACCAGTAATTCTAACCTCGAGATCCTACAAAGGTTTCAGAATAACGTCTTAAAGTGATCTCATGTGCACCCTGGTTTGTGAGAAACACAGAGATACATGAATACTTAAATATGCCAACAGTTAGAGAAGAAATCAAAGGAATTGTACCAAGTACAAGCAAAGGCTTCACAGGCATACGAACCAACTGGCCAGGGACTTGCTTGACATAGGCAATAATACATCAAGGCTGAAAAGATGGCAAATTCTGCAGTTGAAACAGAGACACTAAAATAATAATAATAACTATAATAATAAAAAAATAAAAAATAACAATAATAAATCAAGTGGGAGGGTGTTTGTTGGAATGCCTCTTAAAAAAAATAATAAAAATCAAACTATCTGATTATGACTAAAATAGTTGATCGCAGATAATAATATATAAAAAAAAAGTTATGTCACAGAATACATTATAGTACAAGGTAGTATTATTCTAATTTTGTGAACAAATGGCGTACGACTTAATACGATGCGACACAAACAAGAAATTTTACTCGCAAGATTTGACCCGAACATACATACCTACATATATACAAACATTGCAAATTAAAAAAAAGCTTGTAATAATTGTAACATGGGTAACATAAATAAAAATAACAAAAGTAAACCTTTGGTAAGTAGGTACCTACTTACTTAATTACGTATAGGTTGAAGTGCATTTCTTTACATTTCAATTTCCTCTGGAAGTCTGATAAAAGTGAAGTTTGAATCCGTGTTATTGTTCAGGCAGCCGAATCTTACCTAAACGCGGAGTTGGACCGCCCTAGAAAAGTTGAAAAACCCCCGACATTTCAAAGTTCAATATTTGAAATACGGGTGGACTGATTTTAATGAAACTTAGCTAAAACCATCTCGGTTAAACTAGGCTTCGATTTAAAAAAACCGCATCGAAATCGGTCTATCCGTTTGAGAGCTATGATGCCACAGACCGATACACAGGTCAAACTTATTATAACACACCTCTTGTTCATCGGGGGTTAAAAATAATGCAACCTGCTAAAGGAATACATTTAGTTTGTCATATTGTCTACTTTTTACAACTGACTTCAAACAAAGTTTTCTGTAAATAACCTAACAAACTTAGAAAAGTTGAAAAACCCTCAACATTGTCATTTCAAAGTTCAATATTTCAAAAACGAACCAATTTTAATGAAACTTAGCTAAGAACCATTTCGATTAAACTAGCTTTCGAGTAAGAAAAACCGCATCAAAATCGGTACATCCGTTTGTGAGCTATGATGCCACAGACCGATACACAGATACACAGGTCAAACTTATAACACCCCTCTTTTTGGTTGAGGGTTAAAAAATGCATTTTTATACAAGCTTTTTGCTGACTACTTTTTGTTGACTGTACTAGTATTGTCATCCAACTTATGTATTCATACCAAATTTCAAGCCGATGCCATTAACTCTTGAAAAGTTCCCTCTTGCGGAGACAATCCTGGCCGGACCATGAGAATTTCAATGCCAGATTATTACATAAGTACGGCAAATTTCAACTCAATTGGTTGAGGTTAACTTCTTTACAATTCAGTTGCAAGATTTGACCAGAACTTTACATACATACATACAATCAGCAGCAGAAGTAGCTAAGCAGTCACTTTGATCTACACAAGCTCTTATGTATATAACAATAGATTGATGCTTAGATCATCGTGAGCACTTCAGTTGCTAAACCCTCTAATTCTGAGAGGAGGCCTGTGCCCAGCAGTGGGACGTAAATAGGCTGATGATGATGATGATGACTTCAGTTGCTTGGCTACTTCTGCTGCTGACTGTACATACATAGCAAGTTAAATACAAGCTTGTAAAAAAGAAGGAGGTTCTCAATTTTATTGTATGGTTTTTTAATGCTTGTCATCTTGGAGTTCCTTAAATTTACAAATCAAATTTGGAAAATTCTTCTTTCATCTGAAAGAGTAAATGTAAATTTTGTACAAATTAGTTCAGTAATTATGATTTTATTCGCATTTGCAGCTTTCCTATTTTTGAAGTAGCAAATTGCAAACTACAATGTATTAGCAGTTTGATATCTTCTAAGTTATTCCCACAGAACTATATCAAGATAGACGGAAAGAGTGTATGTGCCCCGCATGCCAAAAAGAAGGGCTGAGAACCTCATTGTCCTCCATGAACTTTTGTCTGCTACCAACCATTTTCCACATGCAACATTCAATTTTAAAGACAAAACACCTTGTTGTTCAATAATCCATTGTTTAAATACCACCATAACACCAATAAAAAAGTTGAGAGCTACTAATCAAGGTATTTTCTTTCATTGGTAAGTACACTTTGTCCTAAAATGTCTATACAAAATGTTACATGCTTGATTCCCATAGAAATCTGTAAGCTTTTTCCTTTTGTCTCTGTGGTGGTTCTGTGGTTATTCCCATACTAACTAGACAAGGAGGATCAACTAAAAGGAGGTTACTGACAAAAACAAGCCTCCATAGTAAAATGTTTTTTTTTTGAAGAGCTAGTTTAGCATGTGAGCCAACAAACTAGGAAGGGCCTTGCTAAGGGTTTTGCTTTGAATATTTTGCTTTGTAGGCAGTCAAGACCAAGACTCTACCTATATACAGTAAAATAAGCCAGAAATCCAATAATTGGTATTTACAGATTCTCCCAAATGGCTCTATTAAAACATTTTACATGTCAAAAATATAGATTATAACTATTATCAAGTAAACAACAAGCATTCGTAATACAAATGACAACCATCCAAGACAACCATAAGCACAACATAAAAATTTGTAGAAGCAGTTATAATTACTAGTAGTAATTTACTACATACTCATTCAACAACAAGTGAGACGTAAAAATAACATTAATAATAATTAACACTGAATACTCAGGCAAAAAACTTACCTAATCAATGCATCTCGGCCCTGCAGTATAACAGGGATAGTAATTTGTTGTATAACCATAAGATCTTTTAAACCAAAATTTTGTTGCAAGTTTGCCACACTATGAGGATGAATATCTAAATCAGCAAATGTTTTCTCTGCAAATAGTTTTTCAACAAGAGGTTTCACAGCTCGCTGCCCAAGTCGAGGAATGTCTGGGTTATTTTTAAACAATGATGAAATCCACCCACCAGCCCTTGGTTTTTGCTTTAACTGTATGTCGTCACTAAGGTCTTGATAACTCTTCCCTTGAAACTTTCCCTTGTTTTCACTCAAATCCCTTAAATTTGCTGACAAGTCTACTGATTTAGGTGCCTGTGGTTCAGACTGTTTTGATATTTTAATCTGTCGTTCGTCATTGTTCTTTTTATCATGCATAGGTCTCTTTCTAGCTATAGTTTTTCCAGTAAAGGCTGGTTTCGACATAAACTTGTACTCCGATGCATCCTTGTGCGTAGCACTACTTTTCTTGGTATTCTACAATGGTATTTTAACAGTTAACAACAATATTAGGATCCAAGCACTAAAAAAAAAAACTTACCTTTTTAGCAACGGTTATATTTAACTGCAAGTCGTCCATTTTCAGTGTTATTCAACTTACAGTTTACGATATCACATCAAGTGTACATATAATATTGAGGTTATAGGCGCACGCATGTTTTTGTTGTCGTGAAGAACTGTCAGTTTTGACTTTGACAAGTAGGGCTGCGTTTCGTTACTCCTACTCCTATACTCCAGTGGTAAACTTATACTACTTGAAGTAAGTTCGGGAACATAAAATGAAAATGCATTGGAAATTGAAAATCGTTACTCAAGAAAACCGGCCAAATGCGAGTCGAACTCGCACACAGAGGGTTCCGTACAAATTTGTTGGTGTAGAAATAGTCTATTACGGAAATCGAGCATCGAAGATTTTTCCCGCTTTTCCCAAGTGTTTTAAAAATTCCATTGTAAGCAGAGCCCTACTCCTAAGGAAACTACACAGTGTGGGAGTGGGAGTCAGGAGAGCGGGTGGTAGGACCGTGTGCGAGGTCCGTCCAGATCGCTACCACCATCATTTAGTCAGTTTAGTTTTATTTAAGTAAGTAATAGTATTTTAACGTAATTGTTTTTCAACTGTACTGCATTTCTTAGTAGTAACGACTATGGAACCCTATAAAATAATACACTGAGCATAGTTCGACATGCTCTTGGCCGGGTTTATTTACTACTTAAGTTTTTTTTTGTAAGTTTGTCAAATGGGTCAACTAGGTAGGTATTTCTTGTTAGTTATTATTTATTACATATTTCAAATACTCACTCATAAAACAGAGAAATACGGCTAACCCCGGGAATCGAACTCGGATACTTGACATTTCGTGTCACGTGCCATTGCCTTTACACCAAAGTAAGCAATGGCAAGGATGGACATTTGAATACATGGAAAAAATCAACATTGATAGGATTTATTTATACTTAGGGTGCCTAGTTGATGGGATATTGAATTTTTCCCTGTATTCAAATTCAAATGTCTATAATAAAGAACTCGTCAGGATTTTGATTTAATACCTCGATCGATTTAATTTGGTACCAAGTTAGGTAGATACGTTACGAGTATTAAGACAAGTGGTTATTATTCTATTAGCTTTCTTTGACGGAAATTCAGATAAGTACTTAACTTTTTATTACATTCCGGAGAAAAAAATCGAAATTACTCCTAACTAGCTACTAAAAATAAAGACAAGTCCATTTATTATCCCCCAAAACACGAAGGGAGAAGATTCACTACGAAACGTTCAGGGAATGCGAATTTGAAAAGGATCACGTGTCGCCGCGTGCCGCCAAAAAGTTCCCTTTGGGCGTCTATGGGGTAGAATAAATATTTGTTGCTAAAAAAAGACGTTTATACCCAAGCCCCATGTTTATAAATAGAAAGGATTTGGAGGAATCGATCATGCGGCTAATCCCCGCAATGCCGGTGCTAATGCAACTCGCTTCAACTTCCTTAATGTGGACTAAGATGTCCACGGAATTGGTTGATTATGGAGAACATAAAATTTAGCTTGAACTCTCTTTTTGTAGAGCGTTTTTAATAAACTGACTCACTGCAAGGGTACATTTGGTGGGAACACTGCCGTACCCCTAATAGATGCAGGTTAGTACTACTAGTAGCACTGAATAGTACGTACTTATAGGTAATTTAATTAGGTACGTTAGTTAGGTACCTACTAATTGTTGTAAAGCATAACATTTCGTTTGATGTCCGGGATAGTCTAGTGGTTTGACCTATGGCCTCTCAAACAGAGGGTCGTGGGTTATAACCCCGGCTCGCACCTCTGAGTTTTTCGGAATTTATGTGCGAAGCAATTCAATGATATGTGTGAAGTTCCCAATCTGCACTGGGCCCGCGTGGGAACTACAGCCCAAGCCCTCTCATTATGAGAGGAGGCCTGAGCCCAGTTGTGGGACGGAAAAATGGGTGGTGATTATGATGATTATAACATTTCATTTGTAATAATTTATATATAATCGTCCCACGATAACTCTGCATAAGATATTAATTGGCAACCCAGAAAAATCACGCTGTGGTAATACTTTTTTCATGTCACTCAGACATTTCTTTAATTAAAAATAATAATGATAGTAGCAATCAAAAGTTGCTGTTTTTTTTTAAATATGGTTCTGTCCATTGGAGGACAATTTTGCAGGTGTTTAGTAGGTTTTGCCGTTGTACGGTAAAAAAATCTAGAAAACGAAATATGAGAGGTATTTTAATGGTGGATGGTGAATGAACGATGACCTGTTTAATGTTTAATCTAATCAAAAGTTCAAAACGTGTTGTTTGACTATAAATCAGTGCTGCCATACACAAAGTTTAAATTTCTACTGTTGTCAGTTTGTTGCAGAGTTATCGTGGGACGACTTATAAGATGTATTTACCAGAATCATGAAAAACTAACTTGGTCTAAAATAGAATTTTGAACAAGAGAGGACGAAATGCCTAAGTATCTGCGCTGCGTAGAGCTTGGATCTGATCAGTTTTTTACTCCAAGTAGACATTGATCAAAAATAGTACATGACGCATTGTATTTTTTCCTCCATCTTCTCAGACCCTTCGAACGTGGCAACCGCTAAATCAGTGCACTTGAAATTCACTGAACAAACACACTGGGAAAGGACGCGGGGACTAGAGGGCGCGGCGTGATTACGGCGCCCGCGGTGACCCCGCCCGGGAAAACTCAGGATTCAGCACTTGAGAGCATTCAAACCCTACTTACGAAAACAAAGAGTCCAAAGTCACAGAGCCGCCAAGAGACGGTAAGTCGTTTTGAAATAACCGCTCTCAATTTCAAATCCAGAAGGCTAAGGGACTGATTTTTAACTGACTTCAAAAAGGGAGGAAGTTCTCAATTCCACTGTATATTTTATGTATGTTTGTTACGCGATTACTCCGCCAATTGTGAATGAATTTTGATGATTCTTTTTTGTTAGACAGGGTTTATGTGCTCGTAGGAAAGGGTATACTCCTGAGGGGGTCCCATTGTCACTAAGTCAGGATCTGATGATGGGATCCCAGGGAAATCGAGGACATCGGCAGGATCGTATTTCGCGTGTTTCATAACATTTTCGAAATCTATTCATGTACCTATTTGCGTGAGGTAGTCATCATTTCATGTTGATGAGCTGATGATGGAAGGTATAACTCCGTAACGGTTAGGAGTTGGAGGATAATTCTTTCAATATTAAAATAGACTATAATTTACTTGATTGGGTTGACTTAGAAGGTTGATTTTTTCACAGCTTCAAGGGACCGCAGGCTTGAGTGTTTGTTATTAATTTCAGCATGCTACCTCCACGCGTTCCAGAGAAGAAGGCTCTTGACAGACAGACAGACAGACAGACGGACAACAAGGTGATCCTATAAGGGTTCCGTTTTTCCTTTTGAGGTACGGAACCCTAAAAAACATAAAATAATCCCCTAAACTAAACCAAGGACCATAAAACCAAGAGGACTGCCAGTGTCTATACGATGTCGCGTTCCTTTGAAATAATAAGCCTGCTGTAGCTAGTTTTACTACAGAGGGGTCTCTGTACCATTTATTTGATATGACATTAAGACCTCTGGCTAACACAATAGCGCCATCTAAATTCGTTTTTTTTTCAGTTCATAGATGGCGCTATTGTGTTAGCCAGAGGTCTAAGTGTCATACAAAATTAATGGTACAGAGACCTCTCTATAGTGAAACTAGCTACAGCAGGCTCGTTATTTTACAGGAACGCGACATTGTATAGCCATTTGCAGTCCTCTTGGTTTTATCGTCCTTGACTAAACTAAAGTTATCAAAATATATTCCGATCATTTTATATACTTTGAAGCGGGCAGGTTTTTGGCTTATCAACACCTATCTTTAGGGTAGGTACGAAATTTAAAAACAATAGGTAGAGTTGAAAATAATGCAAAATGGCTTTTCGTCACTTTAATAATTTAAACTGCAATGGACAAAGTATACGAAATTAATACTTCTCTACTTAAAAATATGATGAACATAGTTAAATAACGAAAGCCATGAAAGGCCTTTAAAACACAGTTTCAGAGAATTCTATATTTTTTATTGTCATATTTTATCCAATTGTCACTACTAACGTTGTCAACTTCAAAAGTAAATAATCGCCATTTTAGAAATTTTATATTAAGGTAAGTAAATATGAATATTTGGGTACACGTGCGTTTAAGGCCCTGTGTGCCCAAATGGAGTGGTTCCCTTTGTGAATCAATGGAGAAGAGCTTATTGGTCGGGCCGGGTCAACCTAGACGTCGGTCAATGATAATCCTTGCGGGCGATTTTACAGGTCATATCGTAACTATGAAAATACCAGTCGAAAACTGAGAAAAAAATTATTAATCGGAAATAGCTGTAGAGTAGTAGAGTATGAGCCTAGTGATTTGATTAGGCATCCTTAACTAGTCAAAAAATAATTCCTGCGGTAGGTATATTTGTAGCATTCAAGTTTTATTTACATAGATGTGTTTTCCAAAATCGGCCTCCTGAACAATTTCCGGAACACTGGTTTTTGTACGCGATAAAAAAAATCCTGCGGTAGGTATATTTGTAGCATTCAAGTTTTATTTACATAGATGTGTTTTCCGAAATCGGACTCCTGAACAATTTCCGGAACACTGGTTTTTGTACGCGATTCCGTGTGCAGAGAATTTACCTTTTTACGGCAGTTTGAACAATGGCAGTCCTGAAAGCGACGACATGCAAAGAGGCTATAGCCCGATGGGAGAAGGAGAAGGGAGAATCCGCTGCCGACGCTCTGGTGGTTGAGCTCCAGTTTCAATGGCCGCCTATTGAGAAGATGGACGGAGCTTTATCCACGCTAGTAGCTTGCGAGTTAGTTCTTCAAATAAAATAACGTGTTTTCTTACTAGCTGTAGCTGTTGCCCGCTTCGCTTTTAGAATTCGGATATCGATATCGCTACCCGGCGGCAACTGTATCTACCATTTTCCGGGATAAAAACTAACATACCTATGTATTTTTCTCATGTAAAAGCCATATTTATAATTGTGATGTTTCATCAAAATCTGTTCACTTCAGTTGTAATGAAAGAGTACTAAACTTCCGTTTATCCTCACAAACTTTTACGTTGTGTTACTAATTCTCGTAGGATAAAAAAACATTAAATAGGTACCTTCAGATTTTTTTGATACCGGTACATTATCACGCCTACCTAAGTACCAGGACTTCGTTAACTTCATTCTCAATTAAGTACTTAAGTCCTTTATCCAAAATTCATCCAAAATTTTATTTCGTTTTCAGAAAACTGAGCCTATCCTCAAACATGATCGATAAAATAGCTGGCATAGCCGGTATGAGAAGCTTAAAAATATTATCCTTAGGGAGAAACTACATTAAAAGTCTTGCGGGCATCGTAAGTTCGGTTTCAGTATTCTAACTTCAATTTTAATGCTGATCGAGGGCATTTCACCACAGACGTAAATAAGACTAGCTAAGAACGTAGTTAAATGCTCCCAAAGTGACTAGGTAATTTCTGAAAAACTGAGATTTTGTGTTAAAAATTAATTATTTAGCTACCTAGCAAGATTTTTCGAGCGGGGCAAGGGGCAAGTCAAAAGTGCCGCCTGTATTTTTTTTTTGTAAGTTTTATACTTACCCCTTCGATTCCAGGAAACGGTTGCAGATACGCTCGAGGAGCTGTGGATTAGTTACAATCCTATAGACAAGTTAAAGGGTATCGGAGCGATGAAAAACCTGCGCGTACTTTACCTGTGCAATGGCGCCGTAAAAGAATGGGTGGAGTTCAATCGCTTGCAAGTAAGTACCGTAGATTTCACATCTAAATAATAACCTAATGAATTAGCTTCAGTTCGATTAGGTATATTAAGACATGCTTAATTACTTTTGTTACGACCACCATACTTAACTGACCATACAGTCGCAAACAAAATATGAATCTCTTATCTTTAATGTGACGTGACGACAACTAAGTAGATCGTAATTTAGCCGTATCAGTCATATACTTATCTCATAATGAAGGCTTCTCCTTAGGCTTATTCATAGTGTGAAAAGTAGGATTTCATCGTATATACATATTAGGCCAAGTCACTTGAGCTTTATATATTCAAGTACTTAGTGTTAGGTACGAACTGGATCTTATTGCCCATTACCAGCCTAAGAGGGCAGACCGAATAGTTTAATCACCCCAATATGAAACAATACATGTTATGCCTGCTCTACACACTCGCCGAGACTGGGCCAGGCACGGCATGCCGTGCAGCTGGCATCAAGCAGGTACTACTCTTTGGTCGCAGGAGTGTCCCGCCTTGCGCGATCTAGTGTTCATCGGCAATCCAGTGTGTGAAAATCAGCCCGACATCGACACATGGCGCCTCCAGGCTTCTAATCGCTTGCAGCAAATCACCAAACTGGACGGGGTACCCATCATCAGAGAATAAATAACACGACCACGCCAGGTATCGTCGATTATTACTTAAAAGTTCTTCTATCTTCATAAACTCGTATCAGACACATAAAATAAATTTAATGTAGAAATTGAAATTGTTTTTATGTCTTCGGCGTTTCAAATGAACACAATTTTCGGTCATTAAGTACAAGATGCCTTCACGTAATAAGTCAATTACTCAGCTATGCCAGTCGAAACGGCGTTGTCCCTCGGAGTTAATATTCCAAATTAGTTGTGATTGCGTGACACTTTCAGTAACAATGGTTGATAGAGAACCACTTGTTTAGACTTGGAATTGAAACGATATTTGAAATAATAGCTCCACTGCATCGCCGCGCTCGCTTGACATTTATGACAGATTATGACTCTGGCAACACTAATAACCGCCGTGCACGCCATCTATCTATTAGATGGTGCAACTTATACGACAGAGCGTTACGATTGAATTCTATTAATCGAAAAATGATTGCTGTAGAAGTGTAGACAGATCGAAATCTGATAACCGAGTCAACTCGATGATTGTTTCATTTTTTTAATTGAAAAATAACCTTAATCGGTAAAGAAAATCTGTGGTCTCGTATGTATCATAATGCTTGTGTTTTCACTGAGTAGGTAGGTATATGTATCTGTTAGGCTAAAAAGACAGGTACATTCAATTTATTCGTTGCCCTTCCATTAACCGACGTTGAAAACTGCACTTAGTTACCTTAGTTAGGCAGTTGCTCGGCTCACGTCGTTACGGGTTTTGTCGTTTTTTCTCGATCAGTATTAATCAAAAATGATAATTAATCTAACGTAACTAATTTACATTTTATTATAATATATAATATAATAAATCAAAATTGAACTTTTAGATCATGCAAAAAAAACTTGAAAAAAAAACGGTTTTTTTTCTGAGTCTCACAAGCGCCTCCCAGTTCCACAATTACCTACCCTGCAGGTTATTTTTCCGCGTTTCCCTTAAGTCGTCACAAGATATGAGCCCATTGTCCGCCGTAATAATGATTCGTCATACGTCTGAAAGCCGACTTAATAGCCTGCTTAATTCGCGACAAAAGGAAATGCGGATTGGTGGGGGAGGATCGGCGACGGAAAAAGTGTCTCTCCACAGACGCGCGAGGCCTCGCCATTGTGTTGCCACTAATAAAATTTAATGATGTAAACGGATAGCGTGAATTTATCTAATTCAGAAGCGCTCAGGGAGTTTCGCTTAGGGGGAATCAATTAACGACAATATATCAGTCCCGGGCCGAATTCAATTGTTATTGTTACGGGATATTGTTGAAAATGAACTTTTGAAGATTCTCGATAACAATCTTGCTAATTTGATCGTTAACCAGGTTAATGTTACTGGAAGTAGGTAGGTGAAATATCACAGCTTTCCTTTTAAAAATGTTTATCTTTACGTACAGTTGATATTAAATTAATAGTAATAACTCGTCAGCTCTAACTGAAACCCATCATTACGCCCCACGCACAATGGTACAATGCATTTACAGTACCAATAATGAAATGGTGTTTAATACGTGACCGCCATGTCGCGTAGTTATTTTAAAATAGACAACTATCAAAGCAATTAATTTCGAATACTGTCCATCTACATGCAATAAACGTATCGCGTGAGTAAAACGCTACACGTATCGGTGCCACTCTGACATTTGAATGCTTTTCAATAATTTAAAGGAAAGCCAGTCATTGTGTACTCTCGTTAATGGACCAATAATCGTCCACCCAAACAGAAGTAAGTCTGTTAATCACAATGAGGCTCACACCTTCGTGAGCCGCAGCCCCTCCGACGCGCACATGCCGGCTCCTCACTCGTCATTATTTAATTATTAACACTACAATCGACCTAATTTTGATTTCTATTTGACATTTCGATTACGCCTCGCATTGCCGCCGGGCGCGGCCATTTTGTGACATCTGTCCTCGAATGTGTTACGAACTATAAAATTCAATTTCCCCAATCGGCCAACTCGGCACATTTATTATTCATAGGTCGGTACACAGTCGGTACGGTCACCCAGCCGCTGACAGATATCATCTTTACGTAAAGGAATATCGAAAAGATAACGTAAGGACCTCTGGATCGGCAGAATACGAAAATTGTATTAGGTGGGTAGATATACCTACGGTACTCTATTTCACTCGTCTAAGATTTATGTATTCTACACAAATGGATCCATATACGTGCGATTTTATTTTACAACACCCAGTACATACATTATTTTAGTTGAAAGTAGCAACTTAGTTTATTACAGTAAGTAGGTAGGTATTATAGTTAGGTTTACAGGTTCATTCACAAATAAGCGATTCCATCGCGTGACAAGTGGATAACTGCGGTTAACGGCTTTCATTTCAGTCATTCGAAATAAAAATTAAAAATTATTCCGCTGTGTCATTTATTTTACTGTGCTTTCAGGAGCGAGCTTTTTCCTACCAGCCAGAGTATCTAATGTAATAGTCGGGGTCACCCTACTTATGGTGGTCATCAATACTAAAGCGCACCCGTCTGCAATCATTTCACGAACAACTGTATGCGCCTCGTCCACCTGGTGGCATCCGAATTTAAAATGCATACCTACATAAGTAGTTGAGCATATCAATGTGCTCGGAATAACCTTCTTCCATTTAAATGAGCGCTGTGACCCGGGCGGCCAATAAATCAATCCATGTCGTCAGTAATGCACAATCCATTTGCTCACATGTAGCCTAATTGCTGTTAGCGCCGCCCAACGGCCGCATTAAGCTGAAGCGGGATCGGGGCCCGTTCATGACGTCGACCTATTCGACTGTAATGGCTGATTTTCTAGCTCAAGAGACGTGGCCGCGGCAAACGGGCGCACTTACGCCACTCAAAGGCGGAGAAAATGGCTTAAGTGCTTTCTCTATTATGCTTAAGGTCGTTCGTGAAAAGGATAATTTTCAACTCTCCAGCGCCCCCGGCCGGGGTTGGACTTGTGTGGATAAGATACCCTTACATACATTCGTTCTTTTCGTTTTTAAAATATTAATATTTACAACAGAACTCGCTTTCAGTTAGAAAATAGTTTTGGGTGCTGTTAACGTTTTAAACAATTTGTAGAGTTTTTTGTGAACTCTATATTTTTAGTTTAAGTTTTACCGTCATCTAAGTTTTCTTATTATCTTTTTTTATCTTTATGAAACACTTTCCCATTTTGTCAATATGATGTGGACGCAGAAAACGCATAGACACTATTTTTTCGTTTATCTGCCTCTATTACTGCATCCTCAATTAATTTCCACTTTTCGTTTTCTAACCCATAGTTATTAATTAATTAGGTACACTAAACTTATCATTAAGGGTATTGTAAAATATCTCTTTAAATTAATAAAAGATTGACGCATTTCATTCGGAACTACGATCACCGGTAATGCGAAAAATAGATCGCCTCGCGCACTGTTGTCAAAACTGAACGCGTGAAAAACATTTTCATTCACAGTTTGACAACGTGGTGTGATATATTTTAAGTTGGGTAACCTATTGTCGCGGCAAGCGACGAGGGTCGCGAAATAAAGCTTTCCCAACAAACAATAGTTCCGGCCCTTTGTCGAGCTCCGAGTAGAGTAAACATTAGTAGTTAAGGGCATTGTAGAGCCGGGGGCGAAGAGAAAACTCCAGCAGGAAAACCTTTTACTAGTACCTACTTCCATTGGTCGTTACGCACACGAGTATAAGCCGTACTACCTCAAATCGGTTGGTACAGGAATAGCAAGCTCCACGACTGGAATGTTTGAGTTAAGACTCGGCTGTCCGCTGCCCCTTTGTCCGGTGTGCTGGCTTTGTTACACAGCAGCCGACCACGGATCGTGACTTAAGAGGTTACGGCTACCTAACCTTCGCTTACCCCACATTTATTATCTTTTGTTTGTTTTAGTACTTATATTTTTGTCTTAATTAAACTTTACGGTGCTGAAATTTGTATTGTTATTGTGTAACGTTTTGTTTTATGTCAAATAGAGGGTTTTTGTACAGATGTTAAGTAAAAGAAAAAAAAGAAAGAAATGTTAATGGTAAGTAGGTACCTGACTTCTTTTGACTTATGTTTTCAGTGAAAACGTCGGTTGGGGCTCTATAATGTTCTTGCAAAACCTTATCAAGATTTAATATGTGGAAGAATTCATTTAAAGGGGCTAAAGAAGCAATTACATTTTTTTTTTGTATTTCTATTTCAATAGTTTTCAGGAATAGGTTGTTGTTCCTAGATATACTGTATCAGCTTATATTTTAAGGAGTCTTCCTTAATGTCTTAGAAATAACGTAAGCATCCTGCACACAGAAAGCATTGAGTGTACTTAAATAAAATACAAAATAAGTGTATAATATAAATCCTCCAAAAGCAAAGATATACCTAGGTAATATAATAATTACTAAACAACCGCCAACCCCACTTCACCAAAACCATGTAACCACATTCAAAACGAGAAAGTCACGATCGCATGATAAATTACTGTTTCAAGATTAACACCTACTTTCCATAATAGCCGATAAACCAAATTTAGTTTTCATGTTACGCACCCTCCGTAGCTACTTATAATAAGCAATGATCAATGGCGAATAATCCCATTGTGTCGCGCGCAGACAAAAAACCCATGTCTGAATTATTCCGCTACGCTTTCGCGCTAATATCTCCATTACATTAGCTCTCCTACTTCCACATGTAAAGCAGCCATTGTAAAGGATTAACGCCGTGCCAAAATGTTGACAGTTGTCGAAGAGACAAAGAAAAGCAAGTGCATTCCCTAATACACATAATGGTTTGTGTTTATTTAATTTAAGTCACTGGCAACATGGAATAACGGCGTGTTTTCGCCAACGGTGGCGCTCGCTCGAGTCGGAGCGCCTCAGGGCAATAAAATTAATGAAGCGTGGAGATGGGACCATTTTACTTGTATTATTCGTCTCCTGCGGGCTGAGACTGGAGCGAATGTCCATTAGTTCTGTTTTAACATGTTAGCGAGGTTGAAACGTTGTAAATGCGATTTACTTTACAGAGAGGGTGGAAAAGTGGCCGGAGAGATTCGGTCGCGATCGATAGTCGATGCCATCGAATCTCAAATATTTAAGGGCACTTAGAGGCTATTATGTGTGTGTACCTATAGATTGTCAATTTTCGTCAGTAAGTAGCAGCAGCTGCCAGGAGTGTTAAACAATAGCAGGTCGATGTATCAGGGTTGTGGCGAGGGGAACAATGCGGCATTAGCGCGCATTAGCGACGATGGCGGCGATCACGGTTCCGCGCGGCCGCCGGCGAGCGTCAAGTTCTTTAAGATAACATCTTAATCCGCAAATTTTACTCGACCCTAACACGGCCGTTGCAATCGCGTGTGTGGAGAACGCTTCTGTATTAACTGCTGCATGTTTTCTGTCTAACAAGCTTGGGAAATACAAACGCTATCCACTAAGCGATAATATTTGAATTAAATTATTTTATCAGTAGGTATTAGGAAAGCGATTTTACATTGACATAATACTTTTTGTGTTTTATCAATAACAAAGTATACATCTTAATTGAATGCATGAACAGGGTCTGGCACGCTTCAACTATAAGTTTATTCAAAATTTCGCTAAATATATGCAACAGAACAGTAAGTATGTCAATATTCACTGAAACTAAGTACATGGCAGATTGCTGACTGCTTTTCAAATCCGGAAAAACGCCACATGCGTTACTTAATATGTAATTATTTTACAGTGAAAAAAAGCTCTCGCCAACGCAACGGAATCGTATCGCGGTCGCGTTAAACCGTCGCGCTCATTACACGAACATTTGCTGCCACCATTAGCATATCAAAAGTTATCTGATGTAGGCAACAACTGCCCGTTGCACCTCGGTTAGGGATTTGGTCCGTCTAAAGGCCGAAAGACAAAAAATTTCATCCGTATTGTGTTTTTCTTAAATATTACTGCAGTATATAAAATAAGCCAAAGGTGGTGTTCCGAATTCGTCGAGTCGTGATCGCATTTTGCGATATTTGCTGCATCTAGTACTAGTAACTACTTACTTGATTACTTAAATAATTTTATTTTTTTGATTTTGCTTCTATGCTTCCTTAATTAATGACATTATACTGCTTCGTACTGTACCTCTTGAAAACACCTTACATCTAATGCATAAAACATAGGCTTCGGACCGGCATTCCGAACACGAAAAACAGCGAAGACATTTTCGTTAGCTGACATTTGTACGCCGAAAAATATTTATGTTGCAACTACGCCGAAAATCGAAACTACCTCTACATCGCGATCGGTATCGCCTCGACCACCTCGGCACAATAATACGATTAGGTCGGTACTTAAATAAAACACTAATACCGGGTAACAAGAGAGAACAAGGGATTTTGCGGCATTTGAAGATCACTATCGCTGCCCCCGGAGCTGATATCATTTTGCAAGTAATTGTTTTTTAAGTACTACCTACCTAAAGTTATTTATTCGTGTGGTGTGAAGTTTGATTTGCTTTTGCACACAATTAAGGATTTCAGTTTCCACTTTATTTAACGGAATCCATGCGCCATATATAGCAGGTAGTACCTAAGGACTGCAATGTATGTCAACAACATGCGACTTGAGTTTTAAACCACATTCGTTTTGAATAACTACATATAATATCTACAATCGGTTGCGTTAAAAAAAATTAAAAGTAAATAAATAAACAAACTGTTTGTCTTATTACGATAAAATATCGACGGTACTGTGACTCAACCTCGTGTATGTATAAACTTTGACGAAATTGGAATAATCACTCTAGACCGCGAACCTAAAGCGGTTATTCCAATTTCGTCAAAGTTTATTTAAGAGGTTGAGTCAGAGTACCGTCGATAAATTTTCCGACATATTTTAACGTTTCCCAACATCAGTAAAGTTAACGATACCAATTTATACGTCGAACCTTTGCTGTTTACTGTCATAGTTCTCTCATCGTCATGATTAAATTTGTTTGTTACTGTGTAAGTACCTAGTTATAGTTATTATATTAATTCGCGCGCGTGTTAATAGAAACTCCATGCATACGTTCTAAGCCTTGCAACTTACAAAGTAAGTACTAAGTAAGTTTACAAATATTTACTGTAAACCTGAGCTGCCTCTACTCCTAAACGTCACAATTTCGATACCCACCACCCAGACAAACACGCGAAAAACAACCAATTTCGTTTTATATGAGAATGATAAACTTTTATGTGGCTGTTACATAACAACAATAGGCGGAAAGCCCGCCCGAGCCTCGGAGGTTTAGTGCGTCCGATTTCCATACAAAAACTTCTATTTCCCGGACTAAATGGCACGTGAGAGGACATAAAACTGCGGGGGAACTACCTACGCCCAGCGCTTTGTGGAGCCTTTACGTTTTATTATTTTGCCCCTATAGGGCTATAGGGCTACATTTAAGCGCGATTCAACCTAGAAACTGCCCCATTAGTTTATTTTCATTCTTTTTGTATTGATACAATTTAACCCGTGCGATGGGTAAGACTGTAATAATTTACTAATATCTAGTTTAAACTCGTGCAATGCAGTCGACGCAGTGAAGGATCATCCGCTTTATTTATTTAGTTCCCTTTTAACCGTTTCGCGATCTATGTTTAACTATAGGTAAGTATCAGAGAGAGTAACTGCGATACTTGAAATACAAAATTGCAAAATCATTTTTTGTAGTTTCACGGCATTCGTTCATTAATTCATTTTAGCTCTACGGAAATGAATTAATGAATTTTTGGCTTTATACTGTGTTATTTACCGCCGAAGCAATATTTTTATTGTCGGCGCTCACATAGCGCACAAGGAGCACCTCGCCTACAGTAGACTAGTTTCAACACATGTCAGACCGACATCGAGCCTTGCGACTTGTGCCATCTCCCGAGGAAGTGATTTGTCAGGGCCGCCCCCTCTCGATTGAATAATTCAAATAATCGAGGTATTTATATGTAAATAGCGGGACACATCTCCATACGAAAGGGCCGATCGGTACATAAATTTGGCAAGACGACGCGAAAACTGCGACGCACCGCCGATCTGATTTATTCGCCAAGTTTTGGAAAAAGTGGCGTGCGTCAGGAAATATTTGTCTAATCGCATTTATTACCCCCGACCCGGAATTTTGCGCCCCGCGGCACATCGGGGGTGAACCTAGACCCGTACCACGCTTTTGGCACATAAAAACAACTTTATCACAATCCTACGGGCTTTTCATAGTCTTGGGGGAAACTTTATTTGCGCAAGATATTCGCGCTGGATGAGGTTGAGACTCGCTATGGGCATACGCCTTTCGTGTGAGTGACTATTATTTTGCGAAAAAAAAAACTCGTTTATTCGGGTCCTCAGTAGGTAGGTACTCTCTAAATTTTTTTGCATACTTACTTAAAAGTAAGCACCTACTGAGGAAAAAGTTAACTCTATGGCAAAAGCGTTTATGTGAAATGTCGGTGAAGTCTTGGTGAAGTATGACATATTTTAAACAAATTTTGGCACCTTTAATTCAAGATGGCGGTTCAAGCAGCTCCACTTTTAACCTTTTCTACCCACTCCACTTTTTGTAGAGCAAAGGTTTTTATTATATCCCCACAGACTGAACTAACTTATATGACACAACTCAACATAACAATATGCTTTTGTTTCGCTGACTGCACATTTTGTTTATTGTACTTGCATTGTCATCCGATTTACATATACACGCAAAATTTCAGCTCGATCAGAAACCGGGAGTTTGTCAAATTTAACTTGCAAAATTTCCTTACAGTCAAATACTGGGGACAGGTGCAAAATACATAAAAACTGACGAGGCACTTACAGTTCAGCTCTAGATTTTTGACACTGCAGTAAACTAATCATGAAGCTTCAAATATTATATCCTAAGACATTTCTTTTAATTAGAGGCAAACACTCGTAATCTGCTCATCCTTTGGAATAATTGTGTCATCTGGGTACCTCAGCCGTGTTTCACGCCAAGGAATTTCATATGTTCCTGGCACTCTATTACTCATTGGATGGGAAGCGTGGAGGTCATCAATCATTTGGCAGCGCGGCAAGCGAATAGGTACGTAAATTGTTAATAATGGGATGGTAACACTATTGTTTCCATAAGTATTTAAAGCGCTTCATGCTTGAATAAAATTAGATATTATGGATGAACCCTTTATTTGGCAGAACTGAAAAGAGAAAACCTGAAATCCAGCCTCTTCTGAATTTAGATAAGTACCTACGAGTATATCTTCCAAAAATTTGTAATAAAATAAAAATACGAAAAGACTGCTAAGTATAAAAAAATTAAAAATGCATTTATTTCGGACAACAGAATCCATATATTGTTAGTATTACATGCAGGGACCGGAACCGGTTACCTTAATACCCGGTAGCCCAAGGGTTTTGAACGGGTAGCCCTTTAAACGGCTTACCGGTTAATACCTTAACCACTTGCAATGGGTTAACCCGGGCTACCGCATAGCGTATCGAAACCCCAGGATTGGGTAGCCGCTTGAAGCGCTGATTGTGCGTGCAGGTTATTTTGAATCTTACTTCCAGCGCATAAGGCTTATATTGTTCGCCTATTTAAAAACCCTAACACGGAGGAGGCGGCATTTGTCAAAGACTTTGTAAGTCGCCGACTATTGAAACAAAATAAGACCTCAAGTCAACTGCAAACCTTTTAAAACTCATTTTTAATAATGTTGTGGTCGGATTGTTACTTTTGGCGCCAACTAGGTATTTGATAGTAGCTAACTAGGAAAATCCATTTTCAATTCCACGATGGCGGACATAATTTTTTCTGAAAGTCAACATGGGTGTCATTTTCTATGTTTTGAGGGGTGCTGATTTTGAAAATGACATCCATTTTCAAATCCAATATGGCGGACACATTTTTTGTTGAAAATCGATATGGGTGTCATTTTCTATGTTTTCAGGGATGCTGATTATGAAAATGACATCCATTTTCAAATCCAAGATAGCGGACACATTTTTTTGTTGAAAATAGATATGGGTGTCATTTTCTAGTTTTCCAGGGATGCTGATTACGAAAATGACATCCGTTTTCAAATCCAAGATGGCGGACACATTTTTTGTGCAAAATCGATATGGGTGTCATTTTCTATGTTTTCAGGGGTGCGGATTCTGAAAATGGCATCCATTTTCAAATCCAAGATGGCGGACACATTTTTTTGTTGAAAATCGATACGGGTGTCATTTTCTATGTTTTCTGGGTTGCTCATTATGAAAATGACATCCATTTTCAAATCCAAGATGGCGGACACATTTTTTTTGTTGAAAATAGATATGGGTCTCATTTTCTAGTTTTCCGGGGATGCTGATTACGAAAATGACATCCGTTTTCAAATCCAAGATGGCGGACACATTTTTTTGTTGAAAATAGATATGGGTGTCATTTTCTAGTTTTCTGGGTATGCTGATTACGAAAATGACATCCGTTTTCAAATCCAAGATGGCGGACACATTTTTTTGTGCAAAATCGATATGGGTGTCATTTTCTATGTTTTCACGGGTGCGGATTCTGAAAATGGCATCCATTTTCAAATCCAAGATGGCGGACACATTTTTTTGTTGAAAATTGATATGGGTGTCATTTTCTAGTTTTCCGGGGATGCTGATTACAAAAATGATACCCATTTTCAAATCCAAGGTGACGGACATAATTTTTTCTTAATAATTCATTTTCGTAATCAGCACCCCCTGAAAACATAGAAAATGACACCCATATCGATTTTACACAAAAAATGTGTCCGCCAGCTTGGATTTGAAAACGGATGTCATTTTCGTTATCAGCATCCCCGGAAAACTAGAAAATGACACCCATATCAATTTTCACCAAAAAAATGTGTCCGCCATCTTGGATTTGAAAATGGGTGTCATTTTCATAATCAGCATACCTGAAAACATATAAAATGATACCCATATCGATTTTCAACAAAAAAAAAATGTCCGCTATCTTGGATTTGAAAATGGATGTCATTTTCAGAATCCGCGCCCCTGAAAATATAGAAAATGACACCCATATCGATTTTCAACAAAAAAATATGTCCGCAATCTTGGATTTGAAAATGGGTGTCATTTTCATAATCAACATCCCCGGAAAACTAGAAAATGACACCCATATCTTATAATGAAATAAAAACGGATCACTCACGTATATAAGTGGAGCTTAGCCTGACATGTTTCGGACTAATTCGTAGTCCTTCCTCTGGGAGCGCATGACCCAACGGCGGCGAGACGCACATTGCGTGCCGCGGCTCAGCTTGCGCGACTACTAACCCCAGAGGAAGGACTACGAATTAGTCCGAAACAAGTCGGGCTAAACTCGACTTATGTACGTGAGTGATCCGTTTTTATTTATGATTATGATTGAGTCTCATGGTAGTTTCATGTTAAAAGACCCATATCTTACTTAAAAAAACCGACGAATTGAGAACCTCCTCCTTTTTTGAAGTCGATTAATAGAAACTTTAAGTAGGTAAGTACATACTTACCTATATAAGTACGGAAAGATTAAAATATGAATTGATTGTTCTCTTCGTACATAGTTCCTTTCCGTTTTCATACTAATGTACAGTACAGCGCGCGGCGGAGCGGGGTGAAAGGGCTACCCTAAACCGAAGGTAACCGCTTAGCATATGATTAACCCAAACCTAATAAATACGGGTAAGCGGTTACCTCTTGTTACGATTAGGGCTACCCGAATATGTACTGGTTATACGGGTATCAGGGTAGCCCGTTGAAAGGGCTACCTTATCGATGCGGTAGCCCCTTCATCGGGCTACCGTTTCGAACGGCTTAGCCGAATGATAGGGTTTTCCGGTCCCTGATTACATGGGACTTAAATAACTATGTTAGAATTTAAACTTGAGGCGCCGTGGGTGTATCGAACAGAGTTTTTGAAACATTTTGAGGCACCTCTTCTATAACAACATGACTTCCAAAAATATGAAAAAAATTGACAGTAATCTTGAGACCTTTCTGCAGGCCCTTCGCTCGATAGAAAAAAATCACCAACACACCTCTAATTACACGTTATAATATATCGAAACTATTTTTTTTTAACCTGCTACTAGCAAGGAAATAGTATCAAAAATTGCGTAATTCTATTTTCGATGACCACCGTCGATTCGTTTTTTTTTTATTAGAAATAATCAAAAATAATAGTTTAAAAACAATGAAAACCGCTATCCCGCTCGTGGACGGGCTCCGACTGCCGGCGTTCAGTACCGCGCGAGCCACGATCGAGGTAAAATCTGTGTCGCGCGGCTCGGACCCTAAATCCGCGCCGCTGAATGCAAATATAAGATAAAAATACTATTTATTAAGGGGAATAAGTAAAATAAAAGAAAACGCAGGAGTCGAAATCACCTTATGACTGCTAGACCGAATGCTAGAATAACAAATGCGATACGGCAAGTAAAATCACAGAATAAATAATAGGTAGGTGAAATGCAGTACGGCAGGTAGGTGTAGACCTGTGCGACTCGCGTAAGACAAAAATAATAGGGATAGTGGTAGTGCTATTAACTATATGTGTACGAGTAGGTAGTATTACCTTGCGGGTGGTAGGATCTTGTGGAGGTCCGTCCGGATCGCTACCACCATCATACTCGCTAATCCTGCCGCTAAGCAGCAGTTCTTGCACTGTTGTGTTCCGGTGTGGAGATAAAGACAGCCGGTGTAGTTACAGGCACAAGAGGCATTTCATCTTGGCTCTCTAGGTTGACAACGTATCTGCAAACCCCCAGAGGTTGCGGGTAGCTATGGGCAGCGGCGACTACTTACCATCGGGCGACCCACCCGCTCGTTTGTCTTCCTGGTCGTATAAAATAAATAAATAAATATTGACCGTGGATTTCATGTAATTTGACCTCGGTTCGCTCAAATTTGGCATTATTTTTTGGTTCCAAGATGACGGAATGACAGTTTGTCACTTTTGATACAAAAAATACTCATGGGTGTCGATTTCGTGTAATTTGACCTCGGTGCGCTCAAATTTGGCATTATTTTTTGGATCTGAGATGGCAAATGACAGTTTGTCACTTTTGACACAATAAGTACTCATGGGTATCGATTTCGTGTAATTTGACCTCGGTGCGCTCAAATTTGACATTCATTTTTTGATCCCAGATGACGGAATGACACTTTGTCACCTTTGACACAAAAAAATACTCATGGGTGTGGATTTCATGTAATTTGACCTCGGTTCGCTCAAATTTGGCATTATTTTTTGGATCCAAGATGACGGAATGACACTTTGTCACTTTTGACACAAAAAAATACTCATGGGTGTCGATTTCGTATAATCTGACCTCGGTGCGCTCAAATTTGGCATTATTTTTTGGATCTAAGATGGTAGATGACAGTTTGTCACTTTTGACACAAAACATACCCATGGGTGTCGATTTCGTATAAATTGACGTCGGTGGGCTCAAATTTGGCATTATTTTTTGGATCTAAGATGGTAAGTAGATGACAGTTTGTCATTTTTGACACAAAAAATACCCATGGGTGTCGATTTCGTGTAATTTGACCTCAATGCTCTCAAATTTCGCTTTATTTTTTGGATCTAAGATGGCGGATGGCAGTTTGTCAATTTTGACACAATAAATACTCATGGGTGTCGATTTCGTGTAATTTGACCTCAGTGCGCTCAAATTTGACGTTCATTTTTAGATCCAAGATGACGGATGACACTTTGTCACTTTTGACATAAAAAATACTCATGGTGACGATTTCGTATAATCTGACCTTGGTGCGCTCAAATTTGACATTCATTTTTGATCCAAGGTGGCGGAATGACACTTTGTCACTTTTGACAAAAAAAATAGGACTTATTTTAATGTAATTCGGTTCCGGTCTCCGATGATAACTAATCTGCCATTGTATTTAGAATGCAATATGGCGAAGGTGGAAAGCAAATTTGATTGTTTGTTGACTTTCTTTAATTGCCAAATACGTCAAACTATCATTCGCCATCTTGGATCCAAAAAAAAATGTTTTTAACCATTACATGTTTTTCTCTCATCTACCATTTGACTTGCTGTAGTGAGATGAAAAGCTGTGCGTTTCGCTCGGCTGCAAAGTTTGTTTTGCATCTCGTGCCTTGAACCGTCGCTGCGCTCAGAATCCTAAAATCCTTCGCTTACTCGGGTTTCAATACAAGCACTCGCAACAATCAATAACTTTGCAGCCTTGCATAACAAATAACTATTGCTGCTTGGATGCAATACTGTTAATATCTGTACTGTGTATTCTTACTGTAGGCGCGCACTACGGGAGACGCGCGGGGCGCTTCCCGCGCTCGCGGGGGGCCTCACCCCCTGACACGATATTTTTCGCTGAACCCACTTCACCTTAAATGAAGAGAGGACCAGTGCCTGATAAGGCCACTGTCCCACCTCTCAGCAACAACGGTCAGGAGACTGTGGCGGCTGGCTCGCACCCTGCAGCACCTGCGCAACGTCGCGTGGAAACCGTCCACGCGTGCGTCCGCGAACATACCCGACGCACTGCAGTACCGCGGCAGCCGCAACAGAACCCTGAACGCGTCGTTGTACTGTACACGAATAGCATTCATGGCTCGCTGCGTGTACTTCGTCCACAAGCTGCAGGTGTACAGTGACGTAAAGTACGCACGAATAAGTGTTATTTTAACTTGCCCTGCACATCGACTGAACCTGCGGGCTATCATATTGGCCCTGACGGCTTATGCCCGGCGCTCCCTTTCTATGTCTTCCTCATCACTCAAGTCATCGGTAACCAAGTGCCTCAGATATTTAAATGAATGGACCCTTCTAAGCTGCACACCATTCAAACGAATGGGTGGGACATATGAGGGGCACTTGCTTCCCGCCTTAAAAATCATATATTCACTCTTAAGCACATTACATTGATATTTATGATGATGCGTATAGATATTGATGATGATGGTTTAAAACAAGAATGTTTTAAGTAAACTTCTGTTGCTAATGAATAGAGGGCTGCCATCACCGAAATTGCCGGCGCCGGACAAAAATCTTCCAATTAATCGAGATTACCCGGACACTTTTTGAAAACCACTTCCGGACGCTGCCCGGACGCCCTCTAAACTAGGACAAATCCGGGGCAACCCGGACGGATGGCAGCCCTAGGTACTGTTACGATTCCTCCTTCATCCATTGAAATTCCGGGTGGGTGGTATACTTGATTTATTAATTGGTCAACAACATTGTACAACTGAGCTGATTCGATACGACCATTCCGTAGGAAGAACCAGCAAGAAACCTCACGGATACATTCTTTTAATAGCACTCGCCACTTCATACATCAATACATTACCAGATTACACATATTATTAATTGCTACGCATAATATTACTTATTTCAATTTATCAGCAGACATAGACACCTCTCAAGCTAAAGCATTTCGCGCTATATTCTGACAGCTGTCAAAGTCATCTCTGGGCGGCCAATCATGGCCGCCCCTAAAAGTGCGTTTTTGCTGAACTAAGTCTGTTTTCCCTAGCCACTATCATCCAATCGCAACGCTGGATTTTAACATATTTAACAGTACAGTACTAGTAATGAATGATATTCGATATTCAGTTACTTACTTACTTTGGTGTGTGTCATAATTATGAAAAGCAGAAAAATTCATAAACGACGTTTGTGCTATGTACTGCCTGTGTATATCATGCATGATATACATTGTCAAATAAAGGGTTATTCACTAAGATTAATTATGATTCATCATTACTAATCCTAACTTCCTAACTAATATTATAAATGCGATAGTATAACTCTGTCTCTCTGTCTGTTTGTTACCTCTTCACGGGAAAACCGCTGCACCAATCTAGATGAAATTTGGTAAGAAGATAGTTTGAACATTGAGGAATAACATAGGCTACTTTTCATTCGGGAAAATTATGTAGTTCCCGTGGGATAGCGATAACCGAAATCTACGCGGACCAAGTCGCGGGCAACAGCTAGTACTATATATATACGTTTGTGTTCAGCCGGCTGCCTTACCAAAGGAGGGTGGACTAATCAGCCTATGTGACCAATAGCGACATGCCTCGATTATTGGCCGAGTGAACGAAGTGAGCAAAGCGTCTACGTTTCAGCTTGGACAAAAATTATTTCGTATGTCTGGCTGTTCTCCTCTACGATCGCATTTCTCATTCTGTTTTTTCGTCTTGTTATTTGAAATTTATTTTAAGAAAAAAACGGACGATGTTCAAAAATTAAACTCGAGTACAAGTTTTTTTTAATTCTGTATTTAAGCAGTTTTTCTTGTCACTAATATAATATCGACGACATGGTTCCTAAGAACAGATCTTTATACCTATGTCTTATTATAGTTTCAGACTTGCCCATACTGACGGAACTAAATGTGCCATCCTGTATAAGTATTGATTATCAAACCTGCTTACAAAAATTCACGAGAATCAGTTCAGAAATTGCGACCTGTAGAGGAGAACAGCCCGACAGAAATACGAAAGAATTTTTGTCCAAGCTGAAACTTCGACTTCGCTAAAACTGAAACTTCGACAAAAACGCTTCGCTCATTTCGTTCGCTTGGTAAAAAAATCATCAATCTAACATTAGGTACATTATCATGAATTCTAATACGAAGGACACTTAAACAAACGCAGCAAAACAAAACAAAATCGACAAAAATGGCGAAACTGTTCGTTCGAATTTCAAGATCGCTAATTACTTAAGTACTTATTAGATTTCATGGATATCTTGTACGACAGGGGTGTGTAGTGTAAGACCTATGTTTCTTGGAGACGTTGGAGACATTTTTATCTCTAACGTTGACTATATCGATTAATGGAATGAAATACAGAGTGTTTATTTTTGAATTTTATAATATACGAGTAGTATACTTATAAGGTTATAACATTTTATAATATTTTAAATAATTAACTATTATGACCATGTCAAAACACCAAAGATTTTTGCTCTATACTCAGAGGCAAAATAAATCTCCCACCGTTTTTCCTTGATTAATGTAAAAACTGTTATTTAAATAAATAGTACTGAATTATACAATAGCAAATACCTGGTAAAAATAGGGTGGGCGATTATGACGCTGAGTATATATTAATAAATAATAATTCGTACAGAACATACCTGGACATAAAAGTAACACGCTCTAAGCGAAGCTGCGTTTACGAAATAAATGGCTTCACGTTGAAATATCGAGTTATATAGACTAGAAATATGTAAGCGAGCAACAAAACGCACTTTATCAGGTGGCAGCCGCTTTATCCCGCTAATGACCAACCCCTCTCGAGTAATAAAAGTCCGTGAAAAACGACCGAGTGATCTTGGTACTTGCGTTTCAGCGAATTCAGTAGGTACACTATTGCTTTAGTTTCTGAAATGATTCGATTCTGTTGTACCTACTTTAATTGGGCAGTTACCTTTTGAAAAGCCTTTACAACTGGCACGAGTACCTATTGAGGAATGAGTGTGATTAACGTATTCACTACATTTGGCCACATTTTCCTCCAATATACCTGCGGCTAGCGAAATTTCACAGATATTTGAACACACAGGTGAAGAGACTGCGAATGCGTTAACTTACTTGACATTAAGTAATCTTTGTAGTCATGAAAATTATTTGAATGTGTTGCTTATTAAAACAAGTTTTTAAAGTGCTCTTATAAATGAGTCGACTGAATCGATGGTTTCTTCGAGTGAAAGGCAAAATTAAATGATTTCGGACCTGGTGCGAAAGTACCAAGGATATTCCAATGAAGTCTATGCTCAGCGGAGCGCGGCTGAGAATTAGCGGTGGCGGGAAAGAAAAATGATTGTGACAGTCCGGCGAGCACCACTAATGGAGTCTGCGTCTGCGAAATATTCTCACTTAGCGGTCCGCTAGTGTAAACGCGGCTTTACCGACTTCAGAGGACTGCTCACTTTGCCCTATAAGCAATTTGTTTATAGTGAGTTACTACCAATAAACGAATAAGTGTTTTATTGGCACTGAATCGACATAATGTGTTTGAGCGGTGGCCAAAATAAGAGTCGCGATAGTAGGATGCAGACACAAGGTTAACATTTTAACGGTTTGGCTACATGAGCAGCAATACCTAATCCGTAACATAAAAGCGGAATATATTATGAAACACTACACTAATAGCTAGATTTAAGCGTTAAGTAATCTCGATGTCGGAACGATCAGATAGCGCGGTAATAGAAGCGTCGCGACTGATGTATCTATCTAAACAATCTAAATCGCGATTGTAATACGCCGAGGGTAATTCGAGGCAAGTTGAAAAGCTCACAGCAATAACCGAACTCCACCCCTGCGATACAATACAACACTCCCCTCACAAATTAAGTGTAAAACAAACCTAATGAAATTTAAATATCTCTTCGGCGACGCAATAACTGCACAAATAAAATCATGTCGCGGGGGAGAGTAATCGCTTCCATTGTGTACACATTGTACCAAATTATTCCGCCCGGGGGCTTTACAACCTTGTCACAGTAATATATTACTCATCTCTCCCACAGAATTCTCTTAGTTTGCCGGGTTGCCAGCGTGTGACAAGGTAACAAGGGTTGGGAATAACATAAGAAGGGGCGGGGATGCTCTTCAGACAGTAATAGGCTCTAGGGGTGATACACAAACCTCTCATTGTTGGCTTGTTAGCGGATTATTCGGAGTAACGCATTTAGCGGCGTAGGTAGATATGTGGAGAGGAAATCTACTTGCGGCTGTATTATACTTGTTATTAGCTTTGCTTTAGCTGGGGTGCCGTTTCTTAAAGGCATTATTGCCTTCCTCGTTGTATAAAAAAAAAAAAAAACTTCATTGTATGTGCATGCATATAACATTGTATAAAGTAGGTACTTTCTTTAGAGTATACGCATTAACTTCTGCTTCTTTTCGTCACAATCCGCCCACCAGTCCGTTCAATAAACGCGCTCTATATAACCAGGAAACATTATTATTCTAGCAGATTGAGTCGAGTGGTATCCAAACGAGTCTCTTAAAAATACGTTGCCGCCCCTCAAAGGGAAGGATACTAATTTTCTTTTCAAGTTTAAAAGAAGCTTCCTTTCAAGAAGTGGAAAAAAGTTACAATCGAAAAGGAAATTTGCGTTTTAAATCCTCTAATGAAGCCGAGAAGTTTGTAATGGAGGGGCGAAAGGCTGCGGGCAAATTGAGGAAAAAACTTGAGCCGTATCTGCATAAATACGAGTCGGAAGTACCTAAGGAAAGTACCTACCGCTCGAGTACCGCAGCCAGCGAGTCGAACTGAAGTAATAAAACTTGAAACTTTAAAAACGCTCCAATGAAATTACCAAGTCAGCATCGGACACGTACCGTCTACTTTATTTAAGCGCCAACATTAATTTTTTTTTTTTTTTTTTTAAATTGTAAGTATAAATAAGCATGATAAGTACCTAAGTAAATAGTAGTGCCGGTGGAAAATTAGAACCAAAATAGGTATCAAAGCAACCAAGTTGTTAAGAAAGAATATACGATGAAATCGATAAACATAGAATACTGCGTCTGTTGTGAAGCAGCATTTTTATTCTTGAGCATGTAAAGCCCCCTCGAATTGGCTGTGCATACTCGTAATGTTAATATTATGCTAGCTGGCACACTTTGATATCACCGCAATTTTTTCATTCGGTCATTGCATCTGTATTGATCTTTCTTTTCAACTCGTGATGTCTACGGACAGTGTACATTTAGATAAGGCCTAACTTTTCGACTCTCAAAATCGGAAAGATTGAAGATCTACAATGTACCTACGCAGGTACATTATCTGAAATATCTGTGAGTATATTTTCATACACTTGTACAAATTCGATAAGTTTCTGCATATTTTGCAATTAGTATACTAGTTTGGTGGACTGAATAAAAAAAGGATCATGGTCATGGTGTATAAAAACAAATTTATTCGTTTTACCAGTAGTTCGATTACATACGGATTCTATACATTGGCTCATTGTAATAAAATAGTAAGTAATAGACAATACAGAACCTACTTCAATAAATAATTATAATATTAATTATGTACAAGGTGTACCTAAACAAATGAAGTACAGATATTTTAGAACCTTATTCACTATCTAGGATACTCTGTCATTTTTTAAAAACATTCCGTAGGTACCTACATAAATTAAATTAAACCCTGTTAATAACAATGACACTTCATTATTATTAAGTAATTGTTGTGATGTAAAAACTACCGATTCTAAATATATCTGTACTTCATTTGTTTACTCCTTATAATGTATTTTAAAGCGTCGTCCTAACTGAACGCAATTACGCGATCAAGTTTAGTGCGCGCAAACTCTTTGTCTAACGCGCTTGGCTTCGTTTTGCCATTCGCCATCTCTTCCTCGCGCGATCTTGTACCGTTTGATAGATAAAGATGGCGAATGCCAAAGCGAAGCAGAGTGCGTTAGACGGTTAGACAATAAGCCCACAGGTGTCCCAATTGGCGTTCGCGCGATGAGACGAGAATGGCATGAGAACTTGCTATGGTGTATCGATGATTCGCGCGATAATCGCGACTGATTCGCGTCAATTAGATTGAGACGCCTGTTGAATGTTACTATAACGATCACCAGGTACATTTGTTGATTTTCTTTAACATGAACAAACATAAACAAATTATACCTACTATACTACGGCAACTGCCTAGGAGTCTCGCATCGACCAGGGCACCGATTTTACAAAACACACCTGTGAAAATACCAATCATTCGAAAACGGTACAAAATTACAGCGTGAATGAAATGTTTCACAATACAAGGAGAATCACTAGGCCCACAGGTATCCATTAGGTACCTGCAGTTCATCTCATTTTCTTACCATTTTCGAGTGGTACTTTCAGATGTGTGATCACTGATCGATACCTAGAGGCCCGGAGCTCAGACTTTTTGCGAGGGATGGGGCGGGAGGGCGTGGAAACCGTGTCCTCTGACAGGCAACTACGCCTCTGGTAACAGGCCCCGAGACGTGCCTTGCCTAATTGCCTATAGGCCCTCATATGGATAGGATGAAATACGGCCCTGATCGCAGGATTTCAACGACCGGTTAACCTAGTGGTTAGAGAACCTGATTACGAAGCTTGAGGGCCCGGGTTCGAGAGCCTTCTGTACCTTTTAGTATTTGGATTGGATATTCGTTTGTTTCTCCCGTTTGATACTCATAGCGACATCTTGTAAACGCGCCAGGAACCGACTGGCTAAGCTGTCGAGTCAGCTTAAATAAATTGGCTGGATGCGGAATATGTACAGTCAGCGTGTATGCGTGTTGTTATATTGTAGTATTACATTAAGTTGGGTCAACAGAAAGGCTGCGAGCTAGTCTAATTTTATATCTTCTCACTGTATTTTTGTCAAACGCAATTTTTTTTAATTTATTGAACCAGGCGTTACTTTGCGGAGGTCCATATTTATGAACTAAAAAACAATTGCTTTGCTTACCCGCGACCACTAATGACAAATAGTTATATCTGTGCGGCAAATGTATGTTTCCATGCAACACCTACATGTACTGCATGATTTACATATGTCAGTAGTGGAAGTGGTGGCATGTTGAGCGGTTGTTGTTGTGCTTCGTAAATGGCCTCGTGGAGAGTGCCGAAACGCGTCAGCGTTTAGTATAGTGGTGGTGGTGATAGTTGGGTCTGTGTGGCATGTGTTGATTCGTGTAGCAGTGGAGGTGGAGGTGTTGCATGGAAACATACATTTGCCGCACAGATATAACTATTTGTCATTAGTGGTCGCGGGTGAGCAAAGTAATTGTTTTTTAGTTTTGCAATTTTTTTTAGTTCGCTGGGATAGAAAATATAAATAATACATCTTTTAGGGAACTGCATTTTTTTTTTAATTGTAAGGCGCTATATAGTTTTAGTCTTCGATAGAGCTCTGTTAACAATAGTACCTATTAAAGAAAATCTTTTTTGGCGATTAACGTTTTGACAAAAGTCAAAAAAGCAGAACTTGTTCTCGCAAGCAAGTCTCAAAGCAAGTAAATTAAAAAAAAAATGTACGATCGAACATAGAACTAGAACCTAAAAAGAACCTGCGACGTTGACGTGCGCATTACATTTAAGAGTAGGGGTGGAGTTAGATGTGAGTGGTGTAGTAAGTCGGTCGTACTTATCATAAAATGTTCGGTGACTTGCAGACTTATCAATCATTAAGACAAAGTTTGCAAAGAATCTTTCTTAAACAGAAGATATATATTGTTATAAAGATCAACAGCAACACATGACTTTGAGACACACTTTTATTAAAAATAAACTTTCAAACTTAGCAGCACCGTGGTGGTTCGGTAAAAAAATAACAAATTAGATACATAAAACATTTCATTTTTAATAAATACAATTAAAATTGAATCAATGGATGAATTCATACGGTATTTGCATATTATAACATAATTATACAAATTAATATATTTTTGATTAATGCAAAACTTAGACCAGCCGAGATAGGTAGAAAAAGAATATATATGTATAGTGAAAAAAACCTTTCCCACGGCCCAGACAAGAATCAATCGCGTGAGAATGTCATTCACAATTATTTTGACAGGAAAAAACCTTTCTCACTTTGACTATACCTTCTTGGGCAGATACTAAATAATTGAGCGTGACAATATAAGCATTTGCTATTTTCAAACTTATCGGATGTAAACAAGGCAGTCTTCATTTTTATACGAACTTGCGTGTCCTTAATCTATGACAATCATTACATTACCAAGCCCTCATTTCATTAACGTGACATTTCAATCTACATTTCGTAGCTAACATGCAGCCCTTCAATACAAAAACTAAGGTCTACCAGTACCGTCGCTCGGCGTCCACCCATTGACAGTTATTCAACGGATGGCCGTCGCGCGGTCAACCAGTAGACCCAGGTCAGCCTATAGTGTCCTAGTGTCGAGTGAGGGCTATCTGTCATTGAGAGGCAAGCTACTGGCCTATGATTGGTGGAAATTTACAGATAGACCTCACTCGACACTCGCGCTCCTAGCGGATTTTTAGCTCGCGATTGGACCTCATTTCTCGGAGGTCGGGCGCTTGGAGGGTCCAATGAGCTATGATGACCTAAGTTAGCGATTTATGCAGTTTGTGAGCAGTTACAATAGGATTCGGGATTTAGAAACACTTCGGCTATCCATTGATACTTCGCTTCTTATGTCAAATTATTCACCCGTGCCTATTCGAAGTGCTCAAGGTCTGGGCTCTATTTCTCCAACATTACAATTGTCAGTTTACAATGACAATTCGAACTTCATTTCTCTGCCAATATGAAGAGCGCTAAAACAAAAGCTCTTCAAGTCAGCAATGGACTTCAAATTGTCATTGACAAGTAACATTTATAAACTTGGTGAAATAGAGGCCTGTACTTGTCTATGTCATATGTCTCTAGAAAAGTTTATGGAAATAAGGGCCAGAGGTAAGATACCTATTGGAATACACCTGGGAAGACTACAGTATTCAGTATACTTTAGGTTTAATTTTTGTGAAGTGTAGATATATATGTATGTATAAGGCACTCTATTATACCTTGTATGCGCTAGAAGCAAGCCTGAAGAGCACACCTTTTTTTGGGTAGGTAGGCAGAACGCTTTTTTTATGAAGAACGTAAAAATGGGGAATGAAACTTACAATTATAATTGCAAACAAGATAGACTGCTAGGAGAAATAGATTAAATCAGATTATGTGAATTGTATTTGTATAATTTAATTCTCTCGTATTTTGATACTTAATTTTGTTCTTCATTTTGGTTGTTCTATGCAAATGAATTTAAAGCCAAAGTTGAACTGCTAACTATGTTGATTATTTCCTTATAACTTTACAGTTTGATGTGCATACCACCAATAAAATGTAATATTATCTGTAATGGTTTGACGAATCATTTGATTATGCTGGTATAATACCATGATGATGATTTTATCATAACTAAGTATCGACATAACACTTGTTCAATGGAGCTACGGGCACTATGGCATTGTAATAGGGGATTACCTCTCATCTAACTATACTAACGGCAGCAATCTGGAGGGCCTAACACGATATTAATCATGGACGTAAGCATTAAACGCTATCACACACACTTGAAGAATAGAAATTAGAAACGGATACATATGTATTGACATAAATATAATTACATACTCAGAACATTTCCAACTCAGAACGGCGAAAAAAGTTCGCCGGGCCCAGGCTGTGGGCAGGCGCGCGCGGGACTGTTGCCCCCCTGACAGTTGATTCCGTTAGTAATCATTTCGTATTTTTTACCATTAAACTGGGATAAACGGAGTACCTATTCAGCAGATTGGGCTGTGCGTTGATAGGTTGGTAGGTTGATAGTCAGGGCTTTGAATTTTATATATACTCAGAGGCAAATCGCCTTGATTACGGTAAAAACTGTTAAATAAAGAATACTTTTACAATAAATAGTAAAAATAAGGTGGGCGTTTAATTGTGCCGCTGAGTATATACATAGATGGATGTCCGCTTTTTGTCTGCAACAGGCTCAATGAAGAGCGTTAACATATTCAGTTTGTCTGGTTGGCCATTCTTTAGTGTTAAAATCGTACGCCGCATAGTTTTAGTTATAACAATCGTAACAATGTTGCTGTATATGTTATTGCGCCACAGCAGCGTTCGCGATGATGGAAGGAGAGTTGATGGTCTCGCCGAGACTCTCCAAAAGCTCCTTACGGTAGTCATCGAAGCCTCCGTCGACCTAAAATTAAATATAAATGTAATAACTAGAATACTTGTAAACTAACACACTGTTAATTAGCCGTTTGAAATTGCCGTCGAGCGTCCTCGGAGACAAAAAAAATATCGAACTTTTCCGCAGTTTTCCAATTTCTAGATTTACTTCTGCTAACATCAAATGCCTTTCTAACATATGAATGGACTGTACAGTGACACTGAGCGTACCCTCTATACAAAATACGAGCTGTAACTACCACAAGAGCAGAGAGCCTGCACGCTCGCCAATATGCGGAGCAATAGCAGCAGTGTATGCACACTAAGGTAGCGGTAGGATCAGATAATAGTCCTTCTGTAAGCAATAATCACTCAGCGCTGTACTCACCTCATTGATAGTCTGATCCTCAATGACGTACAGCGCGCAGTCAGTCTCTCGGATGAGCCGTTCGTCGTGAGACACAATCACGACGCCGCCCTTGTAAGCGTTGATGGCTTCGGCCAACGCGTCTATACTCTCGATGTCCAAGTTGTTCGTAGGCTCGTCCTGTACGACAAGATGTGTGATTAACACTACTCTGCTATTTGTTTTTTTTCTAACATGATATTTAAATTATGCTATTTGAAAAATTATCTGTATTGTGTATTTTTTTTTAATAATGCGCAGTATTAGTAAAACATTCGAACATGGTGTGTGTTTGCCAGGCACATGTTTAATTAATGTTGAAATAAAAAGTTGCTATCAATTTTGACACCATATGCATCAATATTAAATCAAATGTGTATACATTATATGAATTCATACAGATAGGTCACTAATACTAGAAATACTAAGAGCCATACGATTACATCAAATAACGTTGCAAGGGACGAAAATTGCCGAAGGCTAATGATAAGTTTCCTTATTGCACTATACTCGCAAAGACCCACTACAAATTATGAGACCCGAATTTGTAAATTTACATAGATTTCACAGGCTTTTCATCTCTTTAACGATTTATACACTGGCTTGAAGAATTTTACTTTACTTTGATGGCTTATGAATCATAAATATCGATTACAGTCATATTTACCAAAATAACAACATCGGGCGCCATATTAGTGAGCTCGGCGAGCGCGACTCTGGCCTTCTGTCCTCCACTGAGATCCTTCATCTTGATCGTATGCGCGTGACTCGCCAGGCCAAAGGTGCCTAGGGCTTTGCGTGCCTTCTCGTATTGCAGCCCGAAGAGACGCTGCAGGTATTCAGCTGGAGTCTCTTCGGCGGTCAGGTGCTCTCCTGAATGTTGATCGAAGCGACCTATCCGCTATTAAGAAAGAAGTGTTAGGGGTCGAGGATATAAAAGGAAAACGTGTTTTCTGAGTACTTTGACATGACGTAGGTACACGTAGAGATGTAAAACTTCATGTACCTTCGTCGCCTGTAGGCACCTTATTCAGAGAAACGGTTCCGGTTTAACATTTCTAGTCATATTTGCTGCTGCCATTTATGAGATTTTTGAAAACGGGTTCCTGTTGACTAGGAATTTAGTGTAATTGAACTAATTTAGCTCTGTCATGTGATAGCTGTAGCTGGACAGTCAAGCTGCCGGGTACTTACCAGTCTGTGGTTCCTGATGAGCTCGCCTCGTATCGGACTAAGCTCGCCAACGAGCAGCTTCAGGAAAGTTGACTTGCCCACACCGTTGGGGCCGACTATGGCTATCCGCGAGTTGAGGTCTATGCCGAAGTCCACTTGCTTGAAGAGGGGCTTCTGACCAGGGAAGTTGAAGTCCACGTCTGCAAAGTAAAATTACACTTTAACCTGCTAACAGTTCAAAATTCAAATTTCAAAATTCAAAATTTTATTCAGCAAATAGGCAGTTGAATGCTCTTTTACTCGTCATTTTTTTTGAGTCTACCAGCGCTTTCGGAAAGACCATGATTGCCAAGAAGAATGCGCCGCAAGAAACTTGGCACAAAGTCATTTTTTCTAAAAACAAGTTACATTAGCTCTTACAATACGTAACCACAGATAAATTACACAAAGAGACCTCACTCTGTTTTTAAAAAAATAAGAGAGAAAAAAAATACCGTATTTTAGAAACAAGTGTAAAAAGTAATTATTAGAACAGCAAAACCAGAACACTTTACTTTACTGGCACGTTTTAATTGAGCAGGAGATGTATAGGGTCTCCAGGTCAAATATCTGTAAAAAATTAAATTACAAAGGGATGTATAGGGTCCCAGAATTAATACTATAATATAATACTTAATCTAAATGGCTTAGAGATGTATAGTCTCTAGGGTCAATTTAAACTAAATTTAAAATCAGCAGAGGTGTAAAACGCCTCCACGGTCAAATAATAAGTATAATAATACATATACATACATAAACTGGAGATGTATATGGTCTCCAAATGTCAAATAACAGAAATTGATGAAATATACATTTCATGTCATCATGTCAAATAAATAAAACATTATTTATGTCAATTGTATTACAATTAGTACGCAGCGGACATCGGCAACAGAGCCGGACACCATACACGAATATCTTCGGGACGCAGCCAAGTCACATTGATGTCCTAATTATCTTCTGTTTTCAGTCTTAAATGATTCGCGGTTAATTGCATTAGACATAATGCAACGCGACCGATACTAGTGGCAGTGCGCGCAGTCGCCGCGCAAAAATGCGGGTAGACCTCTTGTCTACCCGCATTTTTGCGCGGTCCCAGTCAGCGCAACTTTAGCATCTACCCTCGTTTCGTCAGTTTACCCGTGATCATGATGCATATAACTGCGTCGAAATATCGGGAGCTCATCAAACCTATAAGGTAATCGCGGTCATTATCCCGTTTTCATTGTGTCTAATAAAACTTTCCTGAATTTAGAAAGTAATCTAATTGCGCTATGTTAGCTTCTTAAATATTATTATAGCGACACTCACTGCTGTTGCGTGTTCATTGAGTTATAATTTACCGAGACCCCCACCCCCTCTCCCCCACGTGAGATTAGTCTCCGCATCCTAAACGCCTCACGTAATCTATGGTCGACTCCTTTCACGTTTACAATATCAGAGACCAGTAATACAAAGACTGCCAATCTTCATACTAACTTGCGTAGCTCCGAAATATAATTTTCACTAGATGGCGTTATCGTTTTGTATGTATGGGAATCGGGAGTAATAGGTACCCCGGCTAAACAACGCCATCTAGTGAACCTTATGTTTCGGAGCTACGCAAGTAAGAATGAAGATTGGCAGTCTTTGTATAACGTGTCTCTGACTATATTAGTATAGTAGGATGTGGGTACTCACTGTGCAGCCCCAGTATGGGCGGCTGCAGCGGCGGCGGGTCGGGGAAGGAGAACTTAACGAGGTACTCCTTGGGCCGCTGGAGCAGGGCTACCGGCGCGGCCGCTTCCTCCTCTTCGCGTTGAGCTTTGCTCCTGTTCTTCTCTTGCTTGCGAGTCAGCGCATCTTTCTGTTTCTTCTCCTGTGTGATGAAACAGTGCGAGCTGCGTTTAATTTAGCTTTCATTCCTCAATCCATGTAAACATAGTGGAGTTTTTTTAGGAGCGTTTGACGCAACCAAATATTTTAAGGAAATTTGTTTTTACTAAATAATATTAACTAGCCATTGCACGACACTTCGTCTGAGTAGAATTCGGTAATATCTATCCTATAAAGTATAGGAACTACACAATTTTTCAGGAGAAAAGATAACCATTGATTTAATCTAGGATATAAGCTACTCCTATCTCCATTCCAAATTCGAGGCAAATCTCCGTCCATCCGTTTCAGCGAAGAAGCAAAGCGTCTTCGTTTCAGCTTGGGCAAAAATGTTTCACATTTCTCAACCGGATCTAGTAAAATTTTGTGAGCAGGATTTATAATCATATGGGTTCTTTTATTCAAAGCTTGCACGAATGAATTGAACGAAACTAATGTCAATTAGACATTTTTATAGGGAAAATACTTAAGTTTGTAATTTTCAAATATGTGTGAAGTGTGTACAAATATTTCCTATCATTCACTCATTCGAAAATTTAATTCATCTATACATAAGCATATTCATAAACATAAAAATCCGCGTTTGATGTGTGCAAATAAGTCAAGTACACACAGACAGACATCTAGGTATGAATTTCCGTCAAAAAATAAATAATTAGAGAGTCAGAATAAACATTTTGTGAAATGCTGAGCCGTCAAAGCTTGTAAAAGAGAACTTATACTTGATTAATTGTTTTATTTGTAATAATACATGCATTGCTGCAGACCGCTAGTATTATAATAAGGAAGTGCTCACTCGCTTTGCGTCAAATAACACAGTATTATGTAAGTACATTATTATATTATAACATTTATAACACAATAAAATTTTCCGTGTCCTTTTTAAGATAGTAACATTTTAGTTTATAATAAAAGCAAATTAACCTTCAATAAACAACAATAGCATAGCGTTATTTATTTAGGTTAATTATAGATTTCATGTCCTTTTAAACGTTCTTTGTGTGTCCACTCTTGTTTTTGATGTTCTGTCAATCTCTCGAAAGTCAACTGGAAGAGATCCATTTAAGGGAAAAATCCTCCTTTGTTCATACATACATACATACAGCAGAAGGAATCCTAACTAGTGGCGAGCGAGTGAGTTTGCGTAGGTAGATATGCTAAGCTCTCTTGACTTGTCAGATACTTGTAGCTTGTAGAGCTAACTGTACCTACAAGGAACCATTGGAGTGTATCCAAATTTTAATTCGATAGAAGGTTTATTAATGTCCTGAGGAAATATTTTAAGAGCTACGCTGATTGTTTTTGTAATCTCATTACACTGAATTGTGGTGTTCAATAAAGAGTATTTGTATTTGCCCGCTTCGTAATTCGTATTTGTTTGCTTTCAATCCCACATGTGGATTTTGACGCAGTGGTCAAATTGACTTAAAATTGAGTATGACATGTGTATATGTTTGAATACAATTACAACGTAATTAGTATTATGAGCAAATCAGCCCGTTTAAAAAATACATTTTACAAGAAAACTTGTTTCATTGGCATTGCACATAAATGGTAATCATTCGCAAAGCAGTTGTGCAATAAAAAGAAAATATGACAAAAATAAATTCGCTTTCAGCTATTCTTTGGTGATGGTGATCTTTATACTTTACTTAACCTTTATGATATGAACCATATGAGAATAATGTAAATATCATGAATATATCATGGGACAAATTGACACCAATTTACCTTAGTCCCAAACTAGGCAAAGCCTGTACTATGGGCACTAGACAACGGATAAACATACTTATATAGATAAATACATATTAAACATCCAAGACCCGAGAACAAATATTAGTATTCATCATATAAACATCTGCCCCGACCGGGATTTGAACCCGGGACCATAAGAATAAATAATAACATAGTAGAACGGAATCTCTTTTGACCGAAACCAAAACGCCGCTATTTATATACCTACTTCCCTCTTCACGTCGTTACACCCCTCTGTCATCCAAGCGTGTTGCTAGGGTTGCTTGCTATTCAATTTTAGGTACTTACGTCTAAAGATAATATCACTAAGATATAAGTTTTTCTTTACTTTGAGATGATTATTTCATTCCAATTTTACAAAATATGAGATTTGTAAATCATTGCATAACTATAGATACTTCTAAATAAGAAGTTGTTATTAGTGCCATACCAAATGAAGCCATTTAAGGTGATTTAAGTAAGTATTACTTACCTACAAATATAAAATAAAATACATACAGGCTCACGTAAAACTATTACAACCAGATTATAAACAACCAAACGCGCGTGCGGCGACGCCGGCCGTGATAGCCTGACTGAGTAGTCTGTTTAACGAATACTCTAATATCGTGACCTTGAGCCCGTCCGGAGCGAGAGTTTCCGTTCTACCATGTTATTATTTATTCTTATGCCGGGACCTCAAGCTTCATAGTCAGGGTCTCTGACCACTAGGCTATTCGGTCGTCGTAAGTGATTGCATATCGATGATTGGAGTTTTGACATGAGAATGTATGGTAATTCTGTTTGCGCGGAAAATGACACGAAAATTTAGAACCAAAAAACATCAAATATCTCAAAAAGAAGACTGAACTACCTACTCTTAGCTCAGCAGAAACACAACTAATCTAAGAACCAAATACAGACAGTTTACAGCTGACATCTTAAATAAAACAAATGCCATATAGTCAAACCACTGCAGCGCTCAAGTATGGTGTTCTCGACTTACGGCCTGTTTCTTGGACTGCCCATGCGCCTTCAGATCCTTGAGCCTCTTCTCTTGTTTCTCGTACTCCTTTATCTGCTCTTTTCTCTTCTGGGCGTGCATCTTCTTAAACATTGAATAGTTGCCCTTGTAGTAGAATAGTTTCTGCTGGTCGAGGTGGATGATTTCGTTGCACACGTTGTCCAAGAACGACTGGTCGTGGGACACTACTAGCAAAGTCTTCTTCCAACCTTGGAGGTAGCTGAAAACATAAAGCACTTCATAGCAGAATAATATGTTAGCGCGCTTTAACCTCTGCCCAAGATTTGACATTACTATAATTATTCCGGACAAATGTTGATTAAAGTGTTATGGCATTAATTAGTGAGAATTTTGTTGTAGCATGTGTTTGCTGGCGTGTGCTGTTCGTGTGTATTTCACCCCCATCGAAAAATAGCAGAAATAATGTAGTACAAGGATAAGCTTAAGGTCATTCCCGCGTATAAGTGCTTTTAGGCTGAAAATTACGTCATTCAATAACTAAATGACACAAGGGGATAAAATTATGGGAGGTGTAACAAACAGGATGCCATCAGTTCTAG
This sequence comes from Clepsis dumicolana, assembly GCA_963691665.1. Classification (NCBI taxonomy): domain Eukaryota; kingdom Metazoa; phylum Arthropoda; class Insecta; order Lepidoptera; family Tortricidae; genus Clepsis; species Clepsis dumicolana. The sequence goes on along the minus strand of OY829505.1, from coordinate 31,256,440 downwards.
CAGACGTAAATAGAATTTCTGTCAAAAATTAAAACTGTTAAGGTATTTGATGAAATTAAATTGTAGTATGTGAATAATGTATGTACCCAAAACAGCACAATGTAGTGACAAGCACTTTTGACGTAGACCCTGTCCCTGACGTACGTATGTAGATTCTGGTGATCATCGAGGTTTTTCTCGATTTCGACATTCCATAGAATATTCGATTTAACATACAAATCTTACAATCTCGATTTTTATAGGTTGCTAAGAAAATCTAACAGCTTGTCTATTTCATTTTGTCATCAAAGTCATCATTTATCAAAACACTTACTAACCTTACACGTGTTATTGCGGCAAAACTTATCTATACATTAATCATAACTAGCTGTTACCCGCGACTTCGTCTGCGTAGAATTCGTTCATCCCGCGGGAACGATACCATTTTCTAGGATAAAAAGTAACCAATGTGTTATTCTGTGAAGTTTCATCAGTATCCGTTCAGTGGTTTTTGAGTGAAAGAGTAACAAACATCCAAACATCTATCCTCATCTTTTAAATTTAGTAGGATATTCAGTTCTAAATTACAACATTTTGAGTACAGTCATGGTTTAAGCAAGATTTACTTAATGTTTGACGTGTACAGAAATGATTGGCATTGTCAGTCGCACAAGTGATACTATAATAAATTGGTTCCATAGACATTCTGCAACATGACCGCACCGCACAAAGTAACGGTCAGGCTTTAACTAATACTTGGCTTAACCCTTTAATAAGGCAGCTAGAGGCGATTTAACGACCACACACACTTCATTGGAAATTCAATCTTAGTATCTGAATAATATGGCACAATATTAATTGTTTATTTAAAATGCGACTTGCTTTAAAAATATCCCGTGTCGGGTAAGTATTCCATAGTTGCTATTGATTCAGTGGTAGTATGTTCCAATAAATGGGGCCTTATTAAGGGTTAATAATGTACACTGGTTTGGGATTTACTTACTTGTCCAACCAAATTACGGCATTGAGATCCAAATGATTTGTAGGTTCGTCAAGCATCAGCAACGTAGGTTCAATGTAGAGGGCTCTGAAATAGAACGATCAAACATACCAATAGGTCAAGGTTCGATGTTGCAAGATTAAACGATCAAACATACCAATAGGTCAAGGTTCGATGTTGCAAGATTAAACGATCAAACATACCAATAGGTCAAGGTTCAATGTTGCAAGATTAAACGATCAAACATACCAATAGATCAAGGTTCAATGTTGCAAGATTAAACGCTCAAACATACCAATAGGTCAAGGCTCAATGTTGCAAGATTAAACGATCAAATATACCAATAGGTCAAGGTTCGATGTTGCAAGATTAAACGATCAAACATACCAATAGGTCAAGGTTCAATGTTGCAAGATTAAACTATCAAACATACCTATAGGTCAAGGTTCAATGTTGCAAGATTAAACGTTCAAACATACCAATAGGTCAAGGTTCAATGTTGCAAGATTAAACGATCAAACATACCAATAGGTCAAGGTTCAATGTTGCAAGATTAAACGTTCAAACATACCAATAGGTCAAGGCTCAATGTTGCAAGATTAAACGATCAAACATACCAATTGGTCAAAGTTCAATGTTGCAAGATTAAACGATCAAACATACCAATAGGTCAAGGCTCAATGTTGCAAGATTTTAACCTCTGGCACTAAAAAACTTTTTTCTTAATCGAAAGATAGTTTAATCGAGATGGTTCTTAGCTAAGTTTCATCAAAATCCATGCACGCATTTTTCAAGATATTGAATTTTGAAATTATGACCTAACCAACTTAGAAAAGTTGAAAAACCCCCGACATTGTCATTTCAAAGTTCAATATTTCATAAACGGGTGAACCGATTTTAATGAAACTTGGCTAAGAACCATTTCGATTACACTAGCTTTCGATTAAATTTAAATAAACCGCATCTAAATCGGTAAACCCGTTTGGGATCTATGATGCCACAGACAGATACAAAGATACACAGGTCAAACTTATAGCAAACCTCATTTTTGTCGGGGGTTAAAAATGTCGGGCTTCTAGAGATTTGTGGCAAACGAGTAAATATTTGGCGATTTTCATAGTAAGACGTGTCTAAAATTCCAAAAATTAGTATGACGTAATTTATGGATGGCCCCATGAGGTCGGATGCTAATGCTACCTAGCCAGCGAGACTCTCATTCGCCACCCTCCGGAGAAGTTCTTGGTGGGTCGGTCCTGCATCTCGCGGCTGAAGCCCAGACCGGCGAGGATGCGGCGCGCGCGGGGCTCCGCTGAGTCAGCGCCTATCGCCTTCAGCTCTGCGTAAACCTAGCACAAGCAAAATGTGTACATACGAGTATAATGGCGAAGTTCATGTATAATTTACTAGGCACCTACCTGTTTCAACGCTTGCTGATTTTTTTTTGGTTCGCAAGTGATTGATTGCTCTACCTGGCAGATTCAGGTGGTGAAGCATAGACTAAATATCAGGAAGATTTATCTGGAAGATATTTTATGTTCTGGTCTGCTAGGAGCTTTATCAGCAAGTGGTGAAGCAAGCCCTGAGTGGACATTTGTGTCAAGTATGTTGTCTGTTTCATCTTGTTATGATTAAATGAATTATTGAGAAATCCAACCCCAACTTTTAAATTTAATATCTGTCTCCCACATCACTTTTTTTTTCAACTATCATTATAAATAACAAACGATATAATGATCTTTAAGTTTCATGGTTGTATGTACAGTGTAAAAGCAAAAAAGTCATCAACATACTACTCACATCATTCAATCTCTCTTGTTTGCTGAGATTCCCTTTCTCGATTAAGGCTTCCAGCTCTTTACACTCGTTGAGAAGCTCTAAGAACAAAAGAAAAAAATTAACATCGCATTGATAAACTAAAACAAATACTTATTTATTACTCACAATAAAGCCAATTTACTAACCAGTTCTCTTAACATCCGATTCCAGGAGAGTGTCAACAGCGCTGATGTCACTGGCCGTGACCTCCTGCTCGCACAACAGTATGTCTATATGGGGCGGGAGAGGGAAGGCACGCTGCGCCAAATGCCTCAGAAGAGTGGTTTTGCCGTGACCGTTGGGACCCACGAGACCGTACCTACGGCCGTGGGCGATCAGGAGATTCGCGTTCACGAACAAATCTTTGCCTTTAGCCGCTATCGAGAAGTTTTCCACTTTGATGTCCACCGCGTTTTCCAAGGCTGCCATCTGACCTAAAATATGAAAAGTTCGTATGTTATTATTATTACGTATTCATTTATGCCATTAATATTAATAAAAAAATTAAGCCTAACTTTACTTAGGTAACTCTCGGCAACGCTTCGACACAATCATTTCAGCATAGGAATTCTACATAAACAACGGCTGGATGCAAGTCTAAGCAAACGGAATTCCATTGGTTAAGTATTCAAGTATATAATTATAAAGTTATACGCAATAACAACGATTAATCACTGAGCTAATAGTATTCTCTTTTCCCATTACCATCCATTACACATTATAAAACGAAATAAACTAAAGAACGGATTCTGATGCGTTTTTCACCATCATATAATCGTCCAACGATAACTCTGAATAAGATATTAATTGGCAACCCAGAAAAATAACGCTGTGGTAATACTTTTTTCATGTCACTCAGACATTTCTTTAATTATAAATAACAAAGATAGTAGTAATCAAAAGTTGCAGTTTTTAGGGTTCCGTACCTCAAAAGGAAAAAACGGAACCCTTATAGGGTCACTTTGCTGTCCGTCTGTCTGTCTGTCTATCTGTCTGTCAAGACCCTTTTTTTTTTAAATATGGCTTTGTCCATTGGAGGACAATTTTGACAGTGTTTAGTAAGGTTTTGCCGTTTTACGGTAAAAAAAAATCTAGAAAACGAAATATGTTTATGTTTAATCTAATCAAAAGTTCAAAACGTGTCGTTTGACTATAAATCAGTGTTGCCATATACAAACTTTAGATTTCTACTGTTGTCAGTTCATTGCAGAGTTATTGTGGGTTGACTCTATCGATCTATCATCCTTTCCGCATGGAAGGTTCATATGTACATATAATACGTTCTAATATTTTTTTTAAGTAGAGGAGATCAATATCGACCTGTTTTGTTGCTTGGATGACGATTTGAATTGTTCCCGAGTCGCATAATATATGTATTATCAATTATTTGGTATCTTAATACGTACCAGCAGATTTCTGCGCTTGGCTGACCGTGAAGTTGGCGTCCAGTTCGCTGTGCCCCTGGCCCCCTTTCTTGGTCATCATTTCCATCTGCTTCTCGTATTCCTGCATTTTTTTTAGTTTCTTTTTCTCCTTGTGACTCATTTTCTTCTCAGCTAGCTCTTTACTTCCAGATGCCTTGTAATTAATAAGATTACTTATCATTATTGTTGGTGCCTCCAAACCATTTTTTACTTATGCGTAAATTTTGATTTAATTGATATGTGTCAATCAATGATAAATCAAAAGTCTTTTTAAGTCTGAATCAATAAATAAAAGTGAGTATAATATGTATTAAATCTTAATAAACTCAAAGCAATTTAATTACCTTGCTATCTTCATCACCAGATGCGTCGCTGTCATCCTCCACATTGCCCTAAACATAATGAAAATACAGTGAAAACTAGGTGTATAAAAAAACTCCTGACTGACACGTCAACGCCCAGCCCAAACCATTCTACCTAGAAAGCTGAAATTTTGGGTAGAGGTTCCCTTTATGACACAGACAATAAGGAGGCATTTTGCGAAATCCCACGGGATAGGGAGTTCTTCCACGGGAGCGAGGCCGCGGGTGCATATATAAAGAAAATAAAACAAAAACAGAACAGTACACAATATACTGAATAACAGATACCTTAGATTTCTTGGGCTTCTCAAACTCTGGCAGTGACTCCTTGAGGTTTAACTTTTTGATTTCTTCCTCAACATCATCTACAGGACCTTTTCCTTTGTGCTTTCCTATAATAACATAATAAGTTTCTTCATAAGTGAGTATTGTATTACTAAAATTCACAATTGCTGTATAAGATTGAAACAGGGAACTTAACAGTGTAATGGTTCCATATCCGGATCATTTGTTTCAATTGTGTTACCAACTTGATGTTCCAATTCCAAGTTAGACTTGTATGACATTGGGACACTGGATAGTGAAGTTACAATTGCCAATACACGAAGTGAGAAGACGAAAAACATACTCCTGAGGCTCTCAGGAGAAATAACTAAACAGGACTGCACCAAAAATAATTTTACCTGTGACTTATTACGTAATTTTTTTTTCTGTCTATCACATTTCATTGTACCACGTGATTTAGGCTCGGGCTATATTAAGAATGTATATAAGAATATGAAGTTAAATGAAATATTTTTATTCCGAAAATGGCTATTTCAAATCAACAACAAGAGCAACAAGTTTTGTCAAGAAAAATATCTTACCTTTTTTCTTTACTGGTAAAATCTCCTCTTCTGAAACCTCATTCAATTCTTTATCACTTTCTTCATCTGGCCAATCATCTTTCTTACCTATGAACCCAAAAATAAAATACATTAAAATTATAAAATATGTACCTACACCCTTTGTACTATCAAACCAACTGAATCATGACCCACTGTGGAAACTTCTCATAGAAAATGTTATGGTGACATTACATTGCCTGACAAGGAAAATCATTATGACACTGTGAGAACATTTCTATGGTGGGTCAGGAAACAAATAGTTCAACTGATGTACAGTCAAGGAAATTAATTCCTGACCCACCATAGAACATTTTCATAGTAAACGTCATAACGATTTTCCTTGTCAAGCAATGCAATGTCTCTATGACGTTTACTGTAAAAAGGTTCCATTGCGGGTCGGGAATTAATTTCCTCAACTATACATCATAAATTCTGTAACATGCCATTACCAAAGTAAAGAAGAGATTTCCTAAAAATACGCATAGGTATCACACATCATGCACCTTTCAATGAGGCTTTAGTGTTTAACAGATTAATGCCCGTTTTCACCAACGACACCTGAGTCATCACCTAGGTAGGGGACCCCTATCCTAAGTGGCCCCTTATATCTCTCCCTAACCTAATTTCATTCTCACCATACTAGGTAACACCTTAATAGGGGTCACCTAACTAAGTGACGGTTTGTTTCAGGTATAGTGATTTCTAAAACCGGTTTTGTATCGATAATTTTTTTTAAGAGAAATAACTCCAAAAATCGTCTATAAAAAATTAAAACAACATTTTAAAAACATAGAAAAACTAGACAAATATATTGTTAATACTAAATTGACGTCTTATTTCTTATTTTTAAATGTTAACTAGGCTGTATGGCATTATCTTTGCCATCCAGAAAAATAAGAACTTACGGGGACAGTTTTTAATTAAGTATCTAATTTTTTCCGAACTTTCGGTGCGATGATTGAAATTTATTAGCATTCATTGACTGAAACTGGAATGATTAGTTATCTGATTAATTTATTCATGAACTGTACATATTTTCAAAGTATTGTGTTATTCGATTTCTTTGAAACCCGTATAATACTGAAGAAGAAGAACTGACCAGAACCCGCGAGCGCGCATGTTAATTAATCGCTTCTCTTGTGTTTCCTACATGCAGAAATGCCGTTGGGTATATAAAAAACACAAAATAGGATTATATTTTAAGTGTAAATGGATAGCGAAATCAATAATAAATTGACACAGTGCGCGGCGTTCTGTTATGATTGAACGCGGCTTCTGGTTTGTTTTGTATTCTGAGGGTCATTAATAGACTGATGATGAATAAGTATTAGGCATTCGTCCGGTTGCGATGAGGTCTTCCTTTATACAGAACGGAACGAAAGTATGAAAAGCACGCTTTCTTTCGACATTCTACGAGTAGGTATATCTTATGACAAGTCTTTAGTACCTATCATACTTTGATATAAATCATCTGATCCTCAGTCTGATCTAAACAAGCTTGATGTGAATATTAAATCTAATTATTCAACAGCTTCCAAACTCTACAAAATCATTTAAATAGCCTTCCATTTTATATAAATCTTATCAGTTTTAGTTAATTATTGCATAACAAATGCACGATAACCTATAAAAATTAAAAACGCATCTGCGACTGCGCGAACCGTCACTTAGCGCTAGGGGGTCAATATTCGAGCCCCTAAACTTAGGGGGCCCCCTTAGCAGTTAGGTGTTACTTAAGCGTTGGTGAAACGGAAATTGATCTTAGGTGTCACTTAAAAGAGCTAAGGGATCCCTTAAATTTTAGGAGTCGTTGGTGAAAACGGGCATAAGCCTAGTCCTACTTACCCTTTTTACTCTTAGACTTTGCCGCAGGTTTAGCAGCGTTGCTAGACACATTGCTCACCACTGATTTTGAATCATCATGATCTTCTTCATCAGATGACTCTGGTGCCTTTTCTTTCTTTTTATTTTTAGCTGTAAAAATATTCATGTTGAATACAAAACTTTGATTAAGATTTAACTTGAACTATGATCACATGTCGCACCTCAGGTCACATGAAATATTGTTAATAGGTCTGAGAAACATATTGTACCTATAAAGGTTAATAATTCTCATCATACAAAGTTTTCTCCACTTCTTTAGCACTCTTAAATTGATGTTACCCTGGCTAATAAGCCAGACTTGCCTAAACTTGGGTTAGACTAATGCCATTATTCATAAACATCACTCAAGCTTCCATTAGTTAAAATAGGTTCTGCCTTCTTCTTACTAATGGACATGGATGTCAATGTGACAAAAAAAGACAAACAAACTTAACAACATTTTAGTTAAAATAATAGGTTTATGAATAATAGGGTTACTCTGCATCAACTTTACTTCAGATGATACAAGTACATTAAGTTAACTCTTTGAGTTATCGAGTTCTCTGTCTAACCCAGGTAGGAGCAAACAAAGTTCAGTACGTAATACAGTTAGCATAAATTCCATCTTTTAAGCCAGGATTCATTTTTGGCTGCAAGAAGGACATTTTTTTATGTACAGTCAAGGGCAAAAATATGTACATGTGTATGCCAGGTAATAAGGTTGATGTGAACATTTTTTTTTGTCACTGTGTGAATACATATTTTCGCCCATGACTGTAGCAGTATACCAGTTAAGAAAAAACCTAACTCACTTTTCTTTTTACTGGCAACAGGTTTCACAATCTCATCCTCAGAGACTTCCTTGAGTTCAACATCACTAGCTCCATCTGACCAGTCATCATCTTTCTTTCCTTTACCTAAAGCAAAAAATACACAAAATTAGCTTTTTAAACACAAATTAAATGGTGAGCACCAAAAATCTACTAACATTCATTCACTTTCAAGCCCTTAAATTAAAGAGCATGCTCTACTTTTATAAAGTCTGATGGATGAGGTGCCATCAGTGGGGCAGGTACTCATAGATGTATCAAAAAAAATCAGGGAGCCCTTCCGTTGGCCTGAGTCTAGATGATTCTTATACCCCAACCAGGACCAAGCTCAGCTTAACATACATTGGGCCCCCTGATAACTCTAGGTCCCAACCCATTTCATTGATACGGCTGATATGGTGATAGCTACGCCCTTGAGTACCATATGGATGAGAAGCTGTTAGAATAAACTTCGTTTTCCACTAACCTTTTTTCTTTTTGCCAACTTTACTTGGTGTCTTAGATGAATTTGTTGCATTACTGCTGGCTACAGATTTGCTATCATCTTCCTCGTCATCAGAATCCGCCCCCTTCTTTTTATTTTTGCCTGCAACATAAATTATAAGTGTTTATAATTCGTTATTTCACAATACACCTGCAAGTGTAAATGTTATATTTAAATCGCAAACCTTTCTTTTGGGATTTTTTCGCAGCAGGCTGAGCAACCACTTCATCATCAGACATGTGGGTCTTCAGATCTCCTTTCCCGCCCTCGTCACTGTCGCTGAAGTCAGCCTTTCCCTTGCTCTTCTTTTTACTTTTTCCCTTAGCTTTTGAGGTTATTCCTTGCGTATTTCCGATTACGGCAGATTTTTCTTCGATGTCATCATCAAAGTCTTGGTTCTTTACTCCTCCCCTTTTTTTAGACATTTTTAGGTAATATTAGACTATTAAATACTGAGACAGAAACAGTCGTAGGCTCGTAGCCAACTCAGCAAAGAAGACCTTACTTAGTGAACTACAAATGACAATGACAATTGAACAAATCTGATGGATGTGATGTATGACAGATGACGGCTCAAACTACAAAATGCCAATCCTTGGCCAATCCAATCCATTGTCAAAATGAAAGCATGCGTGCGACCAACGTGCGACGACATTACATTTCAAAAGCATCGCTCACTCATGTTCTAATATTATGAATAAAAAAAGGACTATCGATCAAATTGAAAAACGAAAGACTAGCCTAAAAAAAATTAAGTGATACCAGCCCCCCGACCACGAAGTGCAAAATTCGAACTTCGTATCGTGCCGTCCCCCTCACTCTCGTATTAAATAATATTAGCTTGAGCGGGACGACACGATACGATTTCCAATTTCGTAGTTTAGAGGCAGCACCAAGAAGAATACGTAGCTGATTTAAATTAATAAAACTCCGTCTAAAATACTGGCTGCTAGATAAGAGTTATAAAATTTAAATAAGGTACTTTCAAATAAGCAAAAGAAGAACTTGAATTCTGTCATTCCTTCAGATCTGAACCAAAATGTGGAAATTGTTAATAATTCAGCAAAAACTTACTTTAATTATCTTCCTGTTGTGCATTATAAATATCTGCTGTGGCGACAATGTGAAGAAAAGCGTCGATGAAAATAGAGACGACAACGGCGATACAAATGACGAGTCCAAAGATGAGACTATGGAGATTCCGGCAGAATCTGAATCGAATAACGTAACATGCACAAGAAGACAAAACAGTAATATGCATGCAATACAACTAGCCACTGAAAATCAGTTCCCGTTCATGGCAGCACTGATGTCTCAACTTGATGAATATTTATGTTCGGGAGCCGTAGTGTCCAATGGGCTGATACTGACCACTGCCACGTGTACTGCGCAGTCGATAAGTTATGCTTTGCTTAATACACTTAAAGCGAAAAAAGAAAAAGACGCAGTAATGTTACATGTAATCAAAACCGAGAAGTTTCCGACTTACACCGGTGGAGAGTCCCTAAAAGATGTTGGACTTGTATATACTGAAAAGCATAACGGAACTATTGCTTCAAAAATAATGATCAGCAACTATACGAATGGTCGTAACCTCGTTGATCTAGAAGCACTGGGATTTGGATTGAACAGTGATGTCGGTCAAATTAAAGAACTTCAGTACGTAGGATTAGAAAACCGCTCACCCCTCGAAGTTGGAAACATAGTAAAAGCTTACATCGATTGCGTTGATACGAAGATAGTTACCTGTTTCAAGGATTCTGGCGGTCCTGCTATATTTGATAACGAACTCATTGGCATTGTGACTAAGGGTCAAGATGAATGCACTAAGGAGATGACTTCCGCATATGCCATAAACAAGAGAATGGTTACTATGTTGCCTAGCTTCGCATTCAAGGCTTGGCTAGACGAGAGAATAAGAAAGAACGAAGATCAAGCACCAGTATTTCTAGCATACTATCCTTCCAAGCCTCAAGGTCGTAAAAATTTACTACGCCTAACAAGGCGTTCTTCTTCAGCACCTCGTATTATTGCTCCTACTACCTATACTTGCTTTGCGATATGCGCGATTCTGTTGTATTGATATTTTCAAGTTTATGTAATTGAACAGTTTGTTTAAATTTAATTTCAATAAAGTACTTATTTAACTTTACAGAATTTTCTCAAATAGGTATGAGCACAGCTTAAGTTAAGCTATGCTTAAGCAAATGAAGAATTCAAGTGAAAAGGTGTAATCCCTCTGTTACCCCTAATGGCTCGCATTACGGAAGGCATGAGCTGTCGGGCTGTGTTTTATAAACCTACAGGCTACAAGTCTACAGGAAACAGTTACCTGTAATTAGGCTTGAGTCGGTCGCGAACTAAGAACTGTTAGGAATGAATTCCCATCGCGGACCGAAAGGAACTAAATCCTTTCGCACGATCTGAATCGGTCTTCGGTCCTTTAGTTCAGTAAGTAGAGGAGTGGTTGAGCTGAGCGGTAGAGCGGAACGGAGCGGGAGCGCGCGAGAGCGAGTGACCGACCGGAGCGACCGAGTAGGGCAACGCAGCGCGGAACTAAAGGAACTAAAGTAACGAACTAGTTCCTTTCACCGATTGAACGAGATCGGAGCGCTCCCTTTAAAGACTGAGCAGGCACAACTCTACCTGTAATGCACTATGTACAATTACAGGTGTTTTTTGAAGACACGGAAAGCTACACTTTTAATACGGTATTGTAAATCTAGACTACAAGTAAATTCTACAAGTGTAATGGACATCACTAATTAAAAAAAAAGTGGCTGCCAAAAATTACAAATACGTAGAGGTTTTTTATCTATTACATATTAAAAATACCCTAACCCTAAAATAATCTAAGTACATAAAACAAAATTGCACTATTTATAAGTCAAGATCGGCTGGACCGATTTTTATGATCTTTCGTTTGTTGGATTTATCTTTGCTTCGAAGCAGGATAGGTATTAATAGAGGGGACCTATGGCGGTACGAAGTTCGCGGTTTGGCTAGTAAAGTATATATATTCTAAGCAATGGCAAAAAACGGCCAAAAATGCATGTCAACGGATGCATGATACTCCAGTTCATACAGACAGGTGCTCAGTGAATAATTTTGATTACTCGACGATTCCAATGAGCTCCCAATTTCTTGCAGAATCTAGTCTAGTCTATTTGCGTACTGTTCATTCTGGACCTTAAAATATAATATTGAAAAGGTGTGTCAAGATCTGTATTTATTCGTGGCCAAAACTCCCTAGTTCTATGCTGCCGTGGACTCTCTTCTTCCGAGTCCGACTCTGACGAATTTCTCATTAAAAGAATCATTCCTTGATGACCTTTAGTATAATAACTTGAAGAAGAGATAGACAGGTAGATAGAACGATTGATTTGGTACTGATCCAGACACCTAATTCAAAAATTTGTGCACCTGTAGCCATTGTTACAGGTCTCAAGACGTACGTAAGTTTTCGTTACAATTTTACAATGCTACAGTTGTATTTTACAATATTTTTAAAAAACGCCTATTCGATTATGAATTTAAAACTATAAAAGGTCCACTTTTTGTCTATGATACGGCTACAGGCGCCCGTACTTGTAGCTTGTAAAATTGTAGCACACAAAATGCAAATTGTAAAAAACAGGACCAGTGTGGCCAATAAACGCCTGTAAAATTGTAGGTTTATAAAACACGGCCCGACGTGATTAGAATAGACTGACTATTCTGGACGAAAAAACAATAGACGTGGCTGTATGAACTTAGTTTCCTTTGCCTATCCCTTATGGGATGAAATATTTTAAAAAAGTGAGTGGATATTTCAAAGTGACAGATCTATCTATATATCTTTGAGAACTCCTATCCATTGTGTTGATATATTCTGATTCTACCGATAGTATAGTGTTTTTCACTCTGAGAATGTGGTTTTTTCACACGTACCTACTATTAGAATAGCACAGATTAATCGTAAATGAATAACGATAAATATTTGCTGGTAAGTTTAGTATAAGTTTAGTATATATGTTATGTATGTCACGATGGAATTCCAATTTGACGACAATTTGCAGAACGGGGGGAGCAAAATTACACCTTCTGCAAGGAAGAGCATCCACAGTCACACTAGCTGCATTTTTAAAAGTCGTGAAGAAATGGAGCGATACGGTGAGGACAGCAGCGAGGATGAGGGGCCCGGACCGAGCGCTGAGGGAACTGACGAAGTTGATAATGTTATGAGGTATTTATTTCGTAAAAATAGTACTTTTATTTAGAAGTCTGCAGAGTAATGATTATGCGATTGGGTATATTATTACCCAGAACCCTGACTTAGATAGTTGTTTCTAACCCAGTTTGGGTAAGGCAGCAGTGTTTTTGTATGAGAAAACACTAGTCAATTTAGAATAATATATAAATAATTTTGTTGTAAGCTATGAAATATCTTTAACTGTTGAAATGTCTGCAAATGTTGATATAATGGACAGTCAGCTTCAAAAATGACTGCTTATTTTTTTATTCTTTGTTGCTTTAACTCTGTTTGTAATTCACTGTGAAGTTCATTAGTAAAATAGAAGGATGAAGAATGATAAATTAAATAAGAGCTTTGTTCATTTTCAGTAAAATGCCTCACCCTTCAAGTCCGCTTTTAATGAGGAAAGCCAGAAGAAATTCCTTGACTCCTCCAAATCAACATTACTCTGATGATTCTGATAAAGATAAGTAAGTTTTGAATGTATTAAAGATATTTAGTAACTGACAAGATTGGCTCAGTGACCCAAAATAAACTTCACCTCTGAAATGAGAGTGCACCAGTTATTCCAAACCTGCACAGTTCCATCCCCATTGCCATTGCCATCATCTCATTCTGACAAGTTCCAGAATCTTCCAAAAAACCTTTCGCTCCTTAATCACAAATTGGTACTTCCTTTTGAGTTAGTATCTTAAGGTGCGTACGAATCAGAACCGCTCAGGTCGAGGCAGCCTCATCACGCACAGTGAGGCTGCTCGCGAACATTTAGTAGCACATTTGTTTGTGCGGCGAGGCAACGTGCTCGCAGCGAATTGCTATTTGTCCATCGAAAGAAATGGCGTCGAACGTGATCACAGCTGATGCTGCTTTTCGTGATTCAGTATTGTCAACAGGAAAAAAAAATCCACCTTGGTGGTGGATGAAACAGTTATACTAAAATCGCAATTCATATGGTGTTAAATAATATTCGAAAAAAATTGGGTGAAGTAAATGTGTTGCTTCACCAAATACTTCACCAAATTATTTTCGAAAATTAGGCGCATCAGGGCCGTGTTTTATAAAGTTACAAGTTACAGGTTACAAGTCTACAGGAAACAGTCACCTGTAATGCACTATGTACAATTACAGGTGTTTTATAAAGACACACGGAAAGCTACACTTGTAATACGGTATTGTAAATCTCGACTACAAGTAAATTCTACAAGTGTAATGGACATCACAAATTTAAAAAAAAGTGGCTGCCAAAAATTACAAATACGTAGAGGTTTTTTATCTATTAAATATTTAAAATACCCATGCAAAGTTGATAAATAAAAATCCATCTAAGTACATAAAACAAAATCGTGTTAATTGCACTAAGTATTTATAAGTCTTTATAATTGAAATCTTTGCTTCGAATAGCAGGATAGGTATTAATAGAGGGGAAAATTTCACGAGAAAAAAAATAAGAAGTTCGTTTTCCCATAGGCACATTTTCTATGGAATGACCTAGGAGGTACGAAGTTCGCGGGTCGGCTAGTAAAATATATCTATTCTAAACAGAGGCAAAAAACGGCCAAAAAATGTATGTCAACGATTGCATGATACTCCAGGGCCGTGTTTTATAAACTTACAAGTTACAATTTTACAGGCGTTTATTGGCAACACTTTTCCTGTTTTTTACAATTTGAGTTTTATAAAAGTACTGTGCTACAATTTTACAAGCTACAAGTACAGGCGCCTGTAGCCATATCATAGACAAAAAGTGGACATTTTATAGTTTTAAATTCATAATCGAACAAGCGTTTTTTAAAAAAAATTTAAAATACAACTGTAGATTTGTAAAATTGTAACGAAAACTTACGTACGTCTTGAGACCTGTAACAATGGCTACTGGCACAAATTTTTGAATTAGGTGTCTGGATCAGTACCAAATCAATCGTTCTATCTACCTATCTATCTCTTCTTCAAGTTATTAAACTCAAGGTCATCAAGGAATAAATCGTTTATTGAGGAACTCGTCTGAGTCGGACATTACTTCGAGTGGACTCGGAATAAGAGTCCACGGGAGCATAGAACTAGGGAGTTTTGGCCACGAATAAATACAGATTTTGACACACCTTTTCAATATTATAATGAAAGGTCCAGAATGAACTATACGCAAATAGACTAGACTAGATTCTGCAAGAAATTGGGAGCTCATTAGAATCGTCGAGTAATTAAAATGATTAATTGAGCGCGAAGCTTCAATTCTCTGTCTGTGTCTGTCTGTATGCACTGGAGTATCATGCGATCGTTGACATGCAGTGGGCAGGGCAGTGGTGGTCACTTACCATCAGATGACCCACTTGCTCGTTTGCCTTCCTCGTCGTATTAAAAAAAATAGATATATTTTACAAGCCAACCCGCGAACTTCGTACCGCCATAGGTCATTCTATAGAAAATGTACCTATGAGAAAATGAACTTCCAATTTTTTTTCTCGTGGAATTTTCCCCTCTATTAATACCTATCCTGCTATTCGAAGCAAAGATAAATCCAACAAATGAAAGATCATAAAAATCGGTCCAGCCGTTCTTGACTTATAAATAGTGCAATTAACACGATTTTGTTTTGTCCTTAGACAGATTTTCATTTATCAACTTTGCACGAGTATTTTTAATATGTAATAGATAAAAAACCTCTACGTATTTGTAATTTTCGGCAGCCACTTTTTTTTAAATTAGTGATGTCCATTACACTTGTAGAATTTACTTGTAGTCGAGATTTACAATACCGTATTACAAGTGTAGCTTTCCGTGTGTCTTTATTGTAATTGTACACAGTGCATTACAGGTGACTGTTTCCTGTAGACTTGTAACTTGTAGCCTCTAGGTTTATAAAACACGGCCCAGTGCATACAGACAGACACAGACAGAGAATTGAAGCTTCGTGCTCAATTAATCATTTTGATTACTCGACGATTCTAATGAGCATACAATGACAATGCAAAGAAAAATTCGTTAAGCAGCTGGACTTGAACCAGCAACCTCGGTAATCCGTACCACGCTCCACCAATTAAGCTATACTTAACGTTGGTGTACCTAACAAATTTTTCAATGCCTTGTGTCATATTTTAGGTTGCTGGTTCAAGTCCAGCTGCTTAACGAATTTTTCTTTGCATTGTCATTGTATGTTGAATTTCATTCTATGAATGTTTCATAAAAATAAAAAACAAAAATAATCAATAAATCGATTATTTTCATTGATTCTAATGAGCTCCAAATTTTTTGCAGAATCTAGTCTAGTCTATTTGCGTACAGTTCATTCTGGACCTTTCATTTTAATATTGAAAAGGTGTGTCAAAATCTGTATTTATTCGTGGCCAAAACTCCCTAGTTCTTTGCTGTCGTGGACTCTCTTCTTCCGAGTCCGACAGACGAGTTCCTCAATAAACGAATCATTCCTTGATGACCTTGAGTTTAATAACTTGAAGAAGAGATAAGTAGATAGAACGATTGATTTGGTACTGATCAAGACACCTAATTCAAAAATTTGTGCACCTGTAGCCATTGTTACAGGTCTCAAGACGTACGTAAGTTCTGTTTTCGTTACAATTTTACCAATGTACAGTTGTATTTTACATTTTTTTTTAAAAACGCTTGTTCGACTATGAATTTAAAACTATAAAATGTCCGCTTTTTGTCTATGATACGGCTACAGGCGCCTGTACTTGTAGCTTGTAAAATTGTAGCACAGTACTTTTATAAAACGCAAATTGTAAAAAACAGGACAAGTGTTGCCAATAAACGCCTGTAAAATTGTAACTTGTAGGTTTATAAAACACGGCCCAGAAAGTTAATTTCCGTTGTACATGAAGCACAGATTTATATGCAAGATACATTTATTACACAGTATCCAAATTCATTTTATGACTTTGATTATCCTTCTGATCAAATAACCCGTTCCACTACGTGATTTAACCTCAAAACTTACCTCGCGCGCAAACAAATTTGCTCGTGTAAGCGTCCATACTACGCGAGACACTCACACCGAGGCACCTTTGAGCACGGTCAAAAAACCGACACTTGACGAATTTGAGCAATTGGTCGAGGCGTGCGTGCCTCTGATTCGTACGCACCTCAAGCTTCACACCAATACATAAGAATACAATACACTTACAGACATGAAGTTTCATACTTTTACCAAAAAGCATGCACACTAACATAATACCTTGTGGAGGGCTGCACTATACTGCAGGGTGATTTTATGAGTATTTAAATGTTCTTCTCTTTGGTATAAGTGTTGGTAATAGGTGCCACCTAGGTACCAGAATTTTTATGAGAAAAACAATCCAATCCTATAAAATTATTTCCATCCATCACTTATCAAAGAACGCGCGCCGTGTTCGTGACAGTCGCTCAGTGCGTCCCTTTCATTACTATTGAATCAGTGCAGGATGCACTGAATTACTTTTAAAACAATAAGTTGTAGATATTTTATAATGAATTTTGGTTTTATGATACATACATGTATTTTATACTACAGAAAATATGTCTATGGTTGATGGAATTAAAACAGTTAAACTTAAAACTTCCTTAAGAATTGTATGTATGTATGTATATCTCTTTATTGCACATAAAACATAAAATAACAGAACAAAAGCAAAAGCAAGTCCATACCACAGAATACATAGTAGTACAATTCATACCTGAAAATGTAAGGACAAAATGTGGTTCCATTATTCATAATTTAATTAAAGAAATGTTATACAAATATTTATGGACATGTTTACTTAAACTTATAGTTTTTGGCGACATTAACATCTATGACATTAAAAAACAAATAATCTGACCAATTGAGAACCTCCTCCTTTTTTTAAGTCAGTTTAAAATTGCATGTTGTGTATAAATGCACACTCATACAATATATTGCTTTGTATTTTTAATATGACTGAGGAGTCCGAGCAAGAACGACAAAAGATGATTTTATGTTTTTGGTCATTTAAGGGTTCCTTATAGTTTCGTCAAGTCGTGGTCAATGGTTTCGAATAGATGTGATGAAAATATCTTTAAAATTAGGTATCTATGCCAAGACTATTTGTAATGGCTTAGGAACCCTATCCAGGGCTGCGTTTTATAAAGCTACAAGTTACAATTTAGAAGCGGAAGTCGCATTCTATCACCTTGTATTAGAAAGAGAGTTCCGCTTGAAAATTGTAACTTGTAGCTTTATAAAACACGTCCCTGGGCGTGTCCGATACGCTTTTGCCCGGGTTTTTTTAGTTCAAGCAAAAACTTGATAAATATTACTTCGATTATTTGATTAATTAGGCTGTCGTCGTTCTTCCTCTGGACTCTTCATAATTTCTGGCCCTTACTCATTCCTACATATACTTATCATATTAATGTAAGGTTTTAGGTATCATTCATTATGAAATATTCATCAACAGCCCATAAATAACATGTGTAGTCATAATTCATTATCATCTGTGCATTATTAACTTTTCTTGTTCAAATCTGCATTGGTAATTTTGATTATTGCTTTTTAATATGATTATGAAAAATATTGGCATATGTACAAATATTCTTAGCACCTTATACTAGCATGGGACGTCAAGAGAGATTCTGCAAAATCTATAACTATCGTAAAACTAATTTGACAAAACCTAACCAGGCTTGCTTGACTATTATGCTCATGACCAACAAATACTTATAAACAAACGAGACTTCGTTTCGACCTACTTCGTCCGCGTAGATTTCGGTTATCGCTATCCCGTGGGAACTATATGATTTTCCCGAATAAAAAGTAGCCTATATTATTCCTCAATATTCAAACTATCTTACCAAATTTCATCTAGATTGGTGCAGCGGTTTTCCCGTGAAGAGGTAACAAACAGACAGAGAGAGAGACAGAGTTACTTTCGCATTTATAATATTAGTTAGGATTTAGTATCTTATATATCTTTATATGTAGGTATACTCTAAAAACAAAGTCGTGTTAGTTACACCATCTATAAGACAAGAACGGCTGGACCGATTTTATAGGCTCCGAATAGTAGAAAACTATTAACATAGGTAGAGGAAACATTCACGAAAAAAATATATAAAGAAAATGAATTATCTAATACATTTCTGTCTGGAACGACCAAAACTTTTTTTTGCGTTACGAAGCAAGTTCGTCGATTCGGCTAGTAGGTACGTACTTACATAAACATTAAAACAAAAAAAAGTTATCATTGGTACCAATTTTCTTGGTGGTCTATAAATAAGCAAAGCAAACTAATCAAAATTATAATGCATCAAGTTATGAGCTGGTAATGTATGTTTCGTTACAGCAATACGCTGTCCAAATCCTTACCTGCGACACTCGCGTCACGTTCAAATTACAGCGAGGAATTTAAGGCATGGCAAGCCGAAAGCCCCACGATTGTTAACCACCTGAACAGGACGAAGGGCTCAACAGTGACACCGATGTCCACTAGTCGCAGCGCAGACAGTCGGAACTCGAGCTATTCCACACGATCTCCGAACCAATCAAGACTGAACCAAACAATTCACAGAAATGAAGAGACCAAATCCATAGGCGGGACTATGCTATTTTCCTTACTTGCTTTAGTGGGCATAGTCGCCGCTGTATATTATTATGAACCATTCAAGTCTGCTAAAGACAGCGATCATGTTTACGATGAACTAAGGTTCCACAGTGATCTAAATGAACTGGGAGCTAAGTATAAAGTCGGTGATAACTCTATTCTGCAGCTACAAGCAGGTATAGTACTTGTGTTTCTTAAATAGGCTAGTGATTTCCTAATAACAGGCATTTGAGGACGAAACTGTAACAGGCACAGCCCATCCTTTTTGCTAAAAATATGTTTTTAATTCAAACAAACTATGTAAAGTTTAATGATTTGTATACTAGTACTAAGTATTGGACGAAAACCTTTCCTACAGCTTAATTCTAATATTCTAGGAATATCAACCATATACAGAAGGGAGGACACAAGCTGCTTAATATTTGTTTATAACAGTATGAGGGAGGACTTTGACCCAATCCAGTTTGATGGTTTCGTCAACAATGTTGCTTCGAACGCGGCGAAATTCTTACGTAAGTAAAAAAGTATGTAGTGCAGTGCTCACTGCTCGAGTGCCAGTGCCACCATCGGAAAATGGTCTTGCCGATGTGACGCAGTTGAAATCTGAGCAAGGATACAAATTATATAAATAAATAAATGTCATGGGACAATTGACACCAATTGACCTAGGTCAAACTAGGCAAAGCCTGTACTATGGGTACTAGACAACTGATAAACTTACTTATATGTATATATACATATCAAACATCCAAGACCCGAGAACAAACATTCGTATTCATCATACACAATACACACATCTGCCATATGGATTTAAATTTGCAGGCAATGAAACTGCCTCAGTCCAACACTTGGTGGTTGAAGGCTCGGACTTGAAGATGCGAAGTCACTCTCAGCTAATGAAAGCTTACCGCGACGACGTGGCCAAGACCGGCGTACTCCTTATAAGAGACGTAGAACACGTACCGTCTCCCCTGGCCATGGCGTTCCATTATTACTGCGACGAGTACAACCCGTTAGTGAAAAAGAGCGCCATATTTTTCACGTTGAACAGCGCCAAATGTCATAATTCAGGTTAGTAACATATTTTTTATGCAGTTGCTCAAAAACTCGCACTTTTTGTAGCTACGTATCTTGCGGAAAGTTGTATTTTTCGTACTAGTGCTTTTTACTTTTCCAAAGCTTTTTACTTTCTTCCCCCTCGGCGCCGGCGGATGGTGGCGGGGCACCGCGTGCCGGCCCGCCCCCTCTTTGTCATGTTTTGCAAATGTGTAAAGAACGTCGTTTGGTAAAGTCAAAGACATGGATCCCCGCAAAGTTGCAAAAATATCTAGACATCAACTTTACCGTCGCAGTAATAAGGTCTGTATACATATTTTTGGGACTCTGTGGTGTATACATATGTGTTCCTTGACTGTACACGTGCGGAAGGGTCATTTTCGCTCGTCCCGAGTCTCGACCCTTGCCTGGCGGCTCGGGCCTAGACACCTCGGAACTCGTGCGAAATGACATATGTTTCGCACTTATATCAAAAAGTACTGTTATCTACACACATATCATAAGTCCTCTATAATGTGTTCAAAAAGATAATGACCAGCATTACGACATTCAGAGCCGTGTTTTATAAAACTACAATTTACACGCGGAAGTTTATTTATAAAAAACCTTCCAAGTGCGAGTCGGACTCGCGCACGAGGGTTCCGTAGAAAGATTTTAACGCTTTTCCCCAGTGTTTTAAGATGTCCAGTGTTAGCAGAGCCCTGCTCCTAAGCAAAATGTACGCAGTGTGGGGTCAACTTATATTAGTCTGCGAAATCTACAAACAGACATAAAAATTTAAGATTTTGAGAATTTTCTGAGTGGTTGTGCTATAAGAGCTACCTTCATACCAAATTTTAAGTTCCTAGAACAACTGGAAGTATCCTTTAGGTTTTCGGATTTCGGCAATTTGTATGGAAATAGCCTTTTTAATGACTGTATCTTTTGATTGCGTTGACTTAGAAGGTTGATTTTTTCAAAGCTTCAAGGGACCGCAGGCTTGAGTATTTGATAATAATTTCAACATGCTACCTCCACGCGTTCCAGAAAAAAGGGTCTTGACAGACAGACAGACAGCAAAGTATCCTATAAGGGTTCCGTTTTTTCCTTTTGAGGTACGGAACTCTAAAAAAGGTGATAGAATAAGACTTTCGCTTGTAATTTGTAACTTTATAAAATACGGCCCAGATTTCATCTTCCAAAACAAATACAATTTAAAAATTTCATACTAAGATCACACGAGACCCTCATTACGTAACAGTTGCATAAACTACTAATCCACGGTATTCGTCCCTTTCAAACAATAAATAAGCAAGTGCGAGAGAAACAGATTATTCATGTCATGTAGGGGGCCAAATGATTATTCAGGTTCATTAAACTACATACTTAATTTCAACCATTCCGACTTCATTTAAATGTTCTACACGAATAATCTCTTACTTTCAGAAGAGAAGTCATCCCATGCGGCCGTCGAAAAATGCCTAAAAGAGAAATGGAGTACCGTTCCAAAGGACAACATTGGACCTCTCCTTACTAGAGTCGTGAGCATCGTAGTAGATGTCACCGGTGGATTCTAAGCATTGTTCTACTTACCGTACTTACCAATTATCCAGGATTCAGTAGATGCTGGTGCATTATAGAATTTACTTGACTCGTTAGCTAGCTGTTGTCATCGACTCATAAGGTCGAGTTCAACCATAAATTGAATATCATATACCATACTTAACATACACTCGATAAATATTGTAGTTTAGTTTGATTTGATCAAATTATACGTAGGTAGGCGCATACGTGGACCAGAATCAGCTCAACGCACTGCCGCACTCGGAAAAGTCAATTCGGTATTTGATTGATGTAAAATAAAATATTTTACATTACCACTTAGATAATCAAACTTGCGAAAGTACTCTTGAAAAACCGAGGCCAAGTTTAATTACTGCAATTCAGACCAGTGAAAATTATGACGTCATATTTCATTAAACCAATACAAACTTCGTACCAATATTAAGCACTCGTTTTGACGATCGGTTAGTGTTTGTAATTAGGTACAGAACTATGACGGTATAATTTTCAGTGATCAACTGCCTCCTTTTGTTAGTTTTTTATTAAATAAAAATAGTCTTTAATTGCAGTAATAAGTGAGGCATCGGTTTTTTGTGAGTAATTTCGGAAGCTTGATTATGTGAAAATGCTAAATTATTTTATTTTGACATCAGGCAACACAATCGTTCATTTACAACCATTTTTCATGTGTACGAAAAATGGAACGGGTTAAGTACGTACAGTCAGCGTCATATACATCCAAAGTGCTCAAATACTTCGGCACACCATACGATTTGTATGGTGTTGTATGTCACCATATATATGACGCTGACTGTACCTACCCATCAAGGCTGATTGACGGCTCTGAGATACAATGTTGTCCCGAAGTTGTGATCTTTGTAGGTTTAATCAATGAAGTATTATTCAAGTATTTGTCTTTCACAGTAATATGAATAAGTATGCAATAGTTAACAGTATACTTACTTAATTAAAAAATAAGTAAATAGTTTCCAGAATTTCAATAGTTAGTAGGTACAGGAAAGAAATACTGCCTGAGTGTTAGAGATTTTCAGATTTTTGAAGAAACTAGGTGATTGTGAATGTAACAAGTTATAATTCTCGGGTCAGCTTTAGTGTTTTTATTTATTGTAAATATTATTTATATCTACGTCGTTTTGTCCCTCTCAACGCATGCTGTCCATTACGCCTCTTGTCTACCTACGACGCGTTTTGTCAAATATGACGCATTTTGTCCAATGGTCACTTTGTCCAAAACGCTGTATATTCAATTTGCATTATGTCCAAGAAGCTATACGTCAATAAGTTTTTTGTCAAGAAGCTCCTATTCAGTGTAGTTTAGGCGTTTCGCGCCTTGACGCAACTAGGTACCTAACCTACTTAGTCTATTTACTCGCTTGGTTGTTTTAATTAAATACTCCCACTTAGTAGTCTTTCGTGATTTGACTAATTTGCTGGGGAAGGGCGGTACAAGCGTTCCATTCAGATATTTTGCGTCTTTCATGTACAGCATAGTAGTGGGCACTTAGCGTGTAGGGTAATCTACGAGTTGGGACATTCTGCATGATAGACACTGGGGACTACGTACAGGGCAATTTGCGATTTGCATATTGAAACAAATGCTAAGATTTGAATACACGTAATGAACAATATACGTACCTGTTAGACTAGACAGCATGCGTCGAGAACATTTTGTCAGTGTTTTAATATATTAAAACAAATCACAAAATAAATAATAACCAGTATATGTATAGTTTTAATTGGTTAATTACATACATAATTAATCATAATGTTTTGATTATTCTATTGGTCATGTACACTTTAAATGTTAAAGTGTACTTTCATTACGATTAATGTTATTCACAAATATATTTATCAAGTTCAAGTTATTGTTCGGAAACTTGATAGTTCCCCTAAAATAAATGTGATAATTAGGTATGTAATGTATTTTATTTCATTAGTTGCCAACGTGTTTCCCAACATAAAACATGGCTTCCCATTCTCAGCAGATACAACGGCCAGTCAGACCCGAAACTTGCTGCCAACGCGCATTCATCATCACCAGCGTTTCACATTTGCATTCAAATGCCTGTAAATCTTTGACCCCCCGGACCATAATGGGCACTTCTCAAAGAGACCACTCCTATTACAACCATTTCCCAGAATGGACACTTCCTACAGTACTCTAGTTCCCAAATTATCTACTTATCAAAGGTGACTTCATGCGCACCATTAAATTGCTTCACAGGAGTGAGCAGGTTTTCTCACAATATTTCCCTTCACTGAAACGATCATGATCAACCACTATGTAATTTCGCACACAAGTTCCGCAAAACTCGAAAGGCTCGAACACAACCCTCCATATAGAATGCATCAAGAACAAATGGCAAGGGTTTGAATGGGATCTCTAAAATAAAATAAGAACAATGGGATATGTAGGATATTCCATATATTGAAAAACTTTTATTTAAGTGTATACCACATACATCACTACATAATTATAAAACAAAGTCCCCCGCCGCGTCTCTCCGAACGCGAATAACTCCAACTTCTAAACATAGTTTAATGCGGTTTTTACCATCATACAGTTCGATAATCCTTTGCGGAAGGCTTATATCTATAATAATTAAATTTATTGGTAGTGGAGAAAACCGTGCGAAGTCGGGGCGGGTTGCTTGTTAACAAATAAAAATGGAAAAAAAAATGTTTGACCCTTTAGGGCCCTAATAATTTAACACAATAAAATGTCACAAAACTGAGACTAGTTCTAAGTAAGGACTAAACGGAAACTTAACAATCTTCCTTTCAATATGACCACTGTGTCAAACTTTAACAATTTATTTATCACCAATCATAAAATAAAAGGTATTAATTTAATAGTTTGTCTACAGCTTACAATAGTCTACACTACAATAACATTATATTACTACAGTAAAATGCTACAAAGTATTGAAATACATGAAATGTACTAATCTAAAAATACGCAAGTTTCCTTTGACTAGAATTATAATTAGGTAGGTTGATTGATTGATTTTGGTTTTCATTTCAATCTCAGGTGGAAATCGAGTTTGAAATTAATAATTGGCATTTAATTTTCATTCACTGATAGAATACAAGGTCTTTGCCCGGCAGTGGGACACTAATACAAGCTAATAAAAAACATACAAGAATATACAAATGCTTTAGACAAGATGTGCAAATTATTACAAGTTTTTAAATTTGCATGGGCTTATGCCCGACATGTGGCACATTCAGTTCTCATTTCTACCATGAAATGCCATGAATGGCACACATTTATTATTTAACTTAAGTACTTATGAAGTGGGCTCTGGAGGTCATGGCCAAAGAGGGGCCTGTTCGGATGCATCAGGCTCCATTGAGTCCGTAGAGAGGTCAACAGTCGGTGCCTGCTCATTGTGGTTCCGTGGTGGAGGATAACTTGGTTGTACCTCCTCTTCTTCATCCTCATCGTGAGATTCTTCTGATTCATCAGATTCATCATTCCCTTGGGAAAATGTAAAATTAAAAAACTTGCAGGGGTTTCATGAACTGCAGAGGCTCATTATTTGCTAAATTATAACACATTATAACAAAGTTAAACAAGTTTGAAGAGTTTTCCCACAAGTACATATAATTTTTTTAGGGGGGATAAGTTTTTATAAGTTGTAAATCTTTTGAGAAATAAATAATCTTAAACCATTTATTCAAGTGTCCGAAGTATAATTTTCACTTGTAACCAGGGGGTGGATACAAGTTCAAATGTATGTAATCCTCCAAAGTTTTCAAACAACAATGAAAATGTAAGCCACCTGAATGCTCGTTTTATGCCTTCTAAAACCAAATGAAATCTGATGAACATAAACATGATTACAATACAATACATATAAAATATTCTTTAATGAAAACCACAAAACAGTACAAGGAGATTACAGAAAAGCATGAAAAATGGTTATCACAGTACACTTCCAACTAGTATCAATATTAACATGAAATCCCTGGGGATTAGATCCCTTCATATTGAAATGGCCTAAAGTGATGACCTGAAAGGATTAGATTATGGGGCAAAGACCAGCTTACCATCCTCTTCTTCAGACTCACATTCCTCCATCAGCTCTGGTTCAGTCTTCCCTGGCGGTGGGCGCGCCTTATACTGCTGCCCAACTGAACTCAACTGTAACGAAATATACTTAAACTAAACCACACGCATGTAGTACTACCGTTAGTCTACTTACCGGGCTGTAACCTTTCGAACGCCAAGTCTCGCAAACCAAAAAGGTTACAAGTCCAAGGTATTCGACAGAATATCGATCGAACGCTACATTTGCCGATGGATTTTCTCCATCGTTGGCGGTCAAAAGGTTAACAAAGGTGGGTATGAACTAAATTACCCAGGTTTGATTTGATTGCTCTAAAGCGGTCAACTCCGCTTCCTCGTCGCAGGGATTGTCAGCGCTAAACCACTTGGAGTCGATGAAGCGGGGTGTCGTTACGGGAAATGGTATGTCCATTTTGATTCCAATCTAACGGAGTCGACTAACTAATCAAATTAATATTAGTGAAGGTAGCTAACGTTCCGTCCAACTCGTCAGAGAAATGAGAGGAATCAGGGAAGGGAACTGACCACGAAGCTTCAAAAAATCGAACTCTTTTCGCTTAGCGCAAGTCGTGAGATGAGAACATATACTTGTACATAGTCTCTCTAATCTGTGGATGAGAAAACAAAAAAAACTCACAATCAATAATCTTTTTTTTTATTCAATCAGGAAAATGTAAAGGAGTCAGTCCACACAGCCACATTTCTAGTTGAAAGCCGAAGCATTTTGTATATGTATTTGATAATGATAACATTGCACAAAAATAGTATGATTACTACCCGAGTTTAGGATTATTATGGGTTCAACAAGCGAGATAAAATAAACGGCTCTAAATTAACTGCCATAGGCCATGCCATGATTGTTTATTGTCAATGGGTGATAATTAAATGGAAATACATTAGAAACATTATTTATTAATAGCTTTATCACCGATAGAATTATTGTTATTATCTTGTTTATTCTGAATAAAATTATCACTTCGTTATCTGTAACTCTAACAGTATTCAATGACCATGGTGATCCTGACAACCCGAAGAGGTCGAGGGGTAGTTACACAAATAAATCGCAACAAAAATGGGGTAAATTAAAAACACATGCACAGAATGGTGAAAATATAGCAGTTTTATTATTACAAGCAAGCTTTTTTATTAACTTCGTCTCATGTATTTCTTTGTTTTCTTCAAATCTTACAAGTGAATTTTAACTCTCATCCTAGTGGTCGGATTGACTTGTGGTCCATGTATACAGAATCGATGACAATGCAGTAATCAAGTAGGTACCGTTAGCAAAACAGGTTGATATTTTTTGTTAGTGTAAAATTTATAAGTTTATCATACTGCCTGCCTAGTACCGCATACAGATAAAGTTAGCTAACTAATTAATTAATCATTTCTACCATACAATGACAATGACCAGAAATGTTAATAATGAAGTAATATAGGTAAATAAAAAAATTATTCATATAAACTCGGAGTGTTTAAATTTAAATAACCTGTACAAATAATCCATTTTGGGCCACCGTATATTCTGGCAAGCTTTGATTGATGATTACACCTGTGGGGTTTGATGTATCTTCGCGTTTCGGGTCCGCTTACTAAACTTTTCAACACACGAGTGTTGGCGTCACTTAATGTACCCTCTGATATTTGTTGTAAAATTGGTAAATACTCTGGTTTTGATATTTCATCTGTTATTCGGGTCATCTGAAAATACAAAACATGATTAATGAATTAATATAGGTACCCGCTAAACCAATTAATTTAATTTACACTTTGCTTGTCTACTTACCACTAACTTGAGTTGACTTTCAGCTAGCGGAGTAGTGATCGGTCCAAGAATTAAAACACTACTGTTATGATTAAGGCTTTCGGGGTCAACAAATATGAGATCTTCACTCTCATCGCTTTTAATTTCATCATTGATTATTAAAAACATGTGCTCATATTCCGCTGAATTTTTATTCGAGGCTTTTTCCGAAAATAAATTGTCCATCAAGGTTTCAACTGATGGTTTTTTCACATTTGCCTTCTTGTGTTTGCTTGATTTACAACAAAGTTTTTTTAACTGTGCAACTAGCATGTCAAACTGAAGTTCCTTCTTATCGTCACTGTCTATCCCAACTGAATCCTGTTGGGAAGGTTGAGTATGGAGCAAATTCTGTATTTTTTGAAGAGCCAGATAATTTGGATCCACGCCAGACTTAGAATCGAACGGATTAACTTTTTTGTCTTCTAATCTAAAGTAAGCTGTCATAGGATTCTGGTTATCAGTTTGTATATCGAAATCTTTAATTTTATTAATTTTAGTTATAGATTTATATGGAACATCTCTACTTGATTTTTCGAGACCACTCTTTAAATTTTTGGCTATTTTTACAATATCTTTTAAATCAAAATTTTCTTTCTTTGGTTGCTCATTTAATAATGAAATCAAATCTTGATTGGATAATTTAGAGAGAAAGTAAGTAGAATCAAAATCTGGAAAGGAAATTGAAGTAAACATAATAATTATATTTTTTCGTTAGGTAGAACGCCATAAGCTTTTGCCTTTAAATCACTTACTGTTACTGGCTATCACCGGGCTTCTTGGCAAATCTGCGTCTCTGGGCAAGTAACCTTTTGACGGAAGAACACCTATGATTTCACTTTCTGTTTCACTGCCATCGTTTAATAAAAATGTCGGTGATATAGCTCTTACGTTATAAACCTTGAGGTACAAAAACGTTTTATATGAGTAGGCATACTAAATGTAGCGCAAGGGTGCTAATTTTATCAATAGAAATAAGAAAAGCTAAATAACTAATTGTAAACGTTATAATGTTATTATTCATATTACTCCTTAATTAAAAATCTTACCCAAGCTAATAAAAAATATATTTTGTATTCAAAATTTAAAACCATGGTTTTTCTTATTCCGTACGAAATACACAATTGCTATTAATTTCACGGAGGACAGATTAATTTTGCAAATACCATAAAACACGGTTCCTATCTTCTTGATGCGTATTTGAATTAACAATGAACAACTGCTCGTTAATTTCATGTTTGGCTTTTGCGATAAGATTTCTGATTTGAATAGAATCATTTTTATTTTTTTTATGAACGTTTCACTAACGTTAGCTTCTGTCGATATTTCTAATCTGCTATTAACTTTTTTATTTTGAATCGACATCAAAAAAGGGAAGGAGCTTCTCAATTCATCGGAATATTTTTTTTATTACTTAAACTTATCATAATAAATAGATTTTTCAACTCTTGATAAAACACAAATAAAAATAATAATAACACACAAGCCAAGCCTGTATCTTATTTCATTGTACTAAAAGGATTAGTTACAGTATAATAATATTACCAGGTAAATCAATGACAGTGACTTATTTGTTGTGGGTATTTATAACAAATAACAAAAAAGAACAGTGAAAATAGCATTACAATAATATTTGTAACCTTTTGTAATGTATAAAAAACTTTGGATGATGATCTTAAGTTATTCAGCTGAAGATTTGTTTTTGTCTAACTGTGCAATATTGTGCTGCACTGATTAACTTTAAAAATGAGAAAACAGCTTTTTAAAATGGAAATTATCATCTCTAAGAACGGTACTTAATACAAGCTTTTTTTGCTGACTGTACGTATCTCCTAAGAGTAAAATAGATGTACCAAATAAACCAAAACACTTTTAAAACTTAAAATCATTCCATACATAAATTAAAGGGACCAATTTTTTATTGCAGAGCGTGTGTAAGTTCTTTTAAGTAACTTTTTATTTTCAAAATGTAAAAAAAAATTGGATCCAAGATAGTGATGACACTTTTTGATTTTTATCACAAAAAATCATGGTTAATAAGTCCATTTTGGCGGCGTTGAGCTTGAACTTGACATCATTTTCTGATCCATTATGGCGAATACGGAATAACGGTTTGACATTTTTGACAATAAACATGGTCACAGGCAAAGAAAATATGAAAATATAATCACTACTGTTTGTCACAGGTGTCGATTTCATGTAATGTGGTTATGTGGCAGCGATGAGAACGGATAATTGCAACCTTATTTCGTGCTTTAACTTTTGAATTTATTGTTCTTTTACAAATGGGTTTTTTTATTTCCTTGTTTAAGAAAATCACTATATGTATTATATATGTATATATATATTTCTACGGAATCGTGAATTGCCTGATTTCCTTTTTTACCTCCTCGTCAACCAATCTATAATACCAATCTATACCTACAAAACATAAACATTAATAGGCCTGGGCTATGATGTACTAAATAAATGCAATCTATATTTTTAAAATACTAAACTGACTGACTGAATCACTGTTGAACTATCAACGCACAACCGAAACCACTGGACCTAGAGACTTGAAATTTTGCACATAAATACCTTATACTATGTAAGCACAAGCACCCATTAAGGAAGGATTTTTGGAAATTCCCACGGGAACGGGAGAAAACGGGACTTATCTATTCGATTCCGAGTGAACCTATCTCAGTAACTATAATAGCTAGATTCTTCAAATTTGGCATAGAAGTAAGTGATTATAATAGTAAAAAAACAATTTCAAGGATTTTCAGAAATTCCCACGGGAACGGGAAAAAACGGGATTTGTATATTCGATTCCGAGTGACCCTATCTCAGTAACTATAATAACTAGACTCTTCAAATTTGGCATAAAAATAGGTAATTATAAAAGTAAAAAACAGTTTTAAGGATTTTCTAAAATTCCCACGGGAACGGGAAAAAAGGGATTTTTCTTATTACTGGCTGTAGAAAGCTGAAATTCGGCATGTAGGTTGCTTGGGAAGTGTAGAGGAGCATTAAGACAGGACTTTCCAAAATTCTCACGGGAGCGCTAAAAAACCGGGAGTTTTCGTTTTACTGGCCGTAGAAAGCTGGAGTTCGGCGTGTAGGTTGGTTGGAGAGTGTAGAGAAGCCATAAGAGATAATTTCCCGAAATTCTCACGGGAACGGGAAAACACGGATTTTTTCGTTTCAGTGGTTTTAGAAAGCTGAAATTCGGCATGCAGGTTGCTTGGAGAGGATAGAGGAGCATTGAGAGAGCTCTTTCCAAAATTCCCACGGGATTCGTGACGGTCTACAACGAGCTCTTTTATTATGATACTAGCTGTTGCCCGCGACTTCGTCCGCGTAGAATTTGTTTATTGCTATACCGCGGATATAATTAAGTCTTGTATAACAATTAACTGCCCATTATCCCATGCGTTTAGGTCTACTTAATTTGGAAAGCCATTCCCAGGAATGATGGCCTAGGAGCCTAAATGTTATTTTTGGATTCTTTTAATTGCAGGGGGGCTACGCCCACTGATAAATCTGCTTACTGCAGCGTAACGATTTACTTTTTAACCGACTTCAAAAAAGGAGGAGGTTCTACGTTCCACTGTACGTATTTATTTATTTTTATGAATGTTCATCGATTACTCCGTCAATTGTAGACCGATTTTCAAAATTCTTTTTTAATTTGAAAGGGTATACTCCTGAGGTGGCCCATTGTCACCAAGTCATGATCTGATGATGGGATCCTAGGGAAATCGAGAGCAACCCTCAAATTTTACAGGCACGTACTATGTGTTTCATATGTTTTCTAAGGTTATTCAAGTATTTGCGTCTGGTAGTCATCATCTCATGATGATGAGCTGATGATGGAAGGTACAACTCCTTAGCGGTTAGGAGTTGGAGGATAATTCTGAAAATGTTAAATCATTATTCGAAGGGTATACTCCGTAGGTGGTCCCACTGTCACCAAATCATGATCTGATGATGGGATCTCAGGGAAATAGATCATTTGCTTTGAATTTTAAGTTGAACTCTATTTATAACAAAATATGAGCGTTGACAGGCAACTCTAGTTGCCAAAAGCAATTGAGTGGGTAAAATCCTAAAGGATTGTCCTTTAAACTACGAGACGACGGGTTTGGTCGATGCTAGGAATGCTTGGCTTATGGCTTGTCTGGGTGAAAATCCTCCCGCTTATCCAAATTTCCAACGGAGCTGGGATGACACACTATCCAAATTAACTTATTCTAATATTCTCAGTTCCAGTTCAGGCCCAGACCGCGCAAGGCTTTTGGCTGTGGCAAGAAAGGAATCCGGTGACTGGCTTCATGCTTATCCTTCCGTTAACACCGGAACCTTTCTTGAGCCTGAAACACTGAGAATTGCAGTCGGGCTAAGACTTTGTGTTGCGCTGTGTTCACCACACCGTTGCCTCTGTGGCACCAATGTGGACGAAACGGGACACCATGGTCTTGCCTGTCAAAAGAGCGCCGGCCGTTTCTCCCGTCATGCCGCGCTCAATGACATAATCCGCCGGGCTCTTGCCTCTGCAAACGTGCCGGCCATTTTGGAGCCAAGCGGCATTGCCCGCGACGATGGCAAAAGGCCGGACGGTATGTCTCTGATTCCCTGGAGAATGGGTAGGGTTCTGGTTTGGGATGCGACCTGTGTCGATACAGTAGCACCCTCACATCTCCAGGGAACCACACAAAAAGCTGGTGCGGCGGCAGAAACGGCCGAAAATAGAAAAAAATCTAAGTATCAATCTCTCGGTCCGAATTATAATTTTGTTCCTGTCGGGTTTGAAACTTTGGGTCCATGGGGTCCCAGCGCTTACAAGCTTATTTCTGAGTTACAAAAGCGCTTAGTTGATGCAACTTGTGACCAAAGGGCTGGCAGTTTTCTCTCTCAAAGAATCAGCATCGCTATTCAGCGAGGCAACGCTGCCAGCCTTTTGGGCACTATGCCACGGGGGCCTTATTTAGATTTAATTTAGTTATATTTTAATTGCTTTTATTATGTAAATATGAAATGTATTGAGAGAAGGTTCCACGGAATTGCGCGAACTGAATCGTTGTTGATCGTATGGCTGTGGAACCGTATCACTGCAAATGTCACATTGACGTACCATATACCTGCCAAAGAAATCATTTTAAATTATGTTTTGAAAAGGTTCCTCGGGGGTACGCGAGTCCATTTTCTCGAATTATCGTTATTTCGAATCGAATTTTGCAGTTTTCCGGGATAAAACGTAGCCTATGTTACTCCCGAATGTTCAAGCTGTCTTCTTGTCAAATTTCATCATGATCGGAAGGGCGGTTTTTGTGTGAAGAGGTAACAAACAGAAAGACAGAGAGACAGAGAGACAGAGTTACTTTCGCATTTATAATATTTAATATTATTATAATAAAATATATTATATTATTATATTATATTATAATATTATAATATATAATACAAAAATATATAATATAATATAATATTATATAAGTTAGGATTAAGATGTCACACGGTATAGTTAGCTTGCTTGCATCTTGCTTGCATGCTTGATTGCTTGATATCTTGGTTCTTTGAAATACTCATGGTACACGCGAGCGAAATCGCGGGCAATAGCTAGTTACATTCTATGATTCTACCATTACAGACTAGCGTTTTCTCGCCATTTCTTCGGATAGGATAGCGCAGTTTAGCCATTTCCTTTTGCCTATAAACGATTTTTTACCTATTTATTTAGGTCAGAGGGACTACTAGGAAATTCGAAAATCGAAGTTCGTATCATATCGTCCCGCTCAATTTTCGAATTTCGTAGTTTGAGGGCAGCCCCCCGACTACGAAGTGCAAAATTCGTACTTCGTATCGTGCCGTCCCTCTCAAGCTAATATTATTTAACACGAGAGTGAGCGGGACGACACGATACGAACTTCGATTTTCGAATTTCGTAGTTTAGGGGCAGGCTAATATTATTTTATACGAGAGTGAGCGGGACGATACGAACTTCGATTTTCGAATTTCGTAGTAGTCCCCCAGGGCCGTGTTTTATAAAGCTACAAGTTACAATTTACAAGCGGAAGTCTCATTCTATCACCGTTTGTTAAAAAGAGACTTCCGCTTGTAAATTACAATTTGTAGCTTTATAAAACACGGCCCAGGTTAGGTTTTGAAGTCTAGTGTAACTAACCGCGAATCATTTAACTCTCTTATTTAAAAAAAGTTTTTATTACTTTTGTTAGATAAGATTTATAGATGGCAGCACATGCGCAGATGGGAAATAAAAGTATTGTTACGGCAACACTCAGATTACGTTCACGTATGCTGACGACACATCCACCCCAACGAAACTTCCTCTTTCCTTTTCGTATGATTGCCACTTTGCTCTTTGCGTTCTCGTTGGTAGCAGACTTCATAATGGCGGAACCACGTGAAAGAACTTTCCTCATGATCAAGCCAGATGGCGTTCAACGCGGAATCGTCGGCACTATTATCGAACGCTTCGAGAAGAAAGGATTCAAGTTAGTGGGCCTGAAATTCATGTGGCCGTCGGAAGAGCTACTGCAGAAACATTACGCAGACTTGGCGTCCCGGCCTTTCTTCCCCGGACTAGTGAAGTACATGAGCTCTGGCCCCGTAGTACCTATGGTATGGGAGGGTCTGAATGCCGTTAAGACTGGACGTCAAATGCTCGGCGCCACCAACCCTGCTGATTCTCTGCCTGGCACCATTCGGGGCGATCTCTGCATTGAAGTTGGACGCAACATTATCCACGGATCAGACAGCGTGGAATCTGCCAACAAGGAAATTGCTCTGTGGTTTTCCGAGAAGGAGCTCGTTGGATGGACCCCTGCTGCCGAGAAATGGGTTTATGAATAAACTGTAATTATTCTAAGTTTAATGTTCCAACAACTATAACCTAAAATTCCGTGCTGTCTAGGTTATGTTTTTTAAGTTATGCATTAATTTACTAATAAACTGATAGAATAATTATTTTTGTTTCATTTATTTTTCATTCCAATAATATTAGGTACAGGAGAATGGGCAAATTTGTATGAAACTTAGTCAATGAGCGGACGAATAATTTCAATAATTAACGATGTTGTGTAGTCCTATTTACTTGGTCCAAGTTTTGTTACCTCGACTTTCTTATGAAAGGTTACGTTACGTTATGGTAACAATAACAAAATAACAAGTGACTGATAATTTTTTGTAGGTCAATCTAAAGTGTTGGGCACAGTCAGTCCGACGTATTTTTTTCAGTTTTTGTTTGAACAAATAAATTAGCATCATTTATATTATGTATATTTAACACAAATAAATAGGATCGAAATCAAGTAAAGACTACTTTATATGTGAGTATTAACATTAATAATTTAGTAAAGAATTATACCTTGTTTAACACTATACTAGGTAAAGTACAAAAGTTACAAACGATGACCTTTTTACAATTTCCATGGTGATGACAATGAAATTATTTTATTAAAATGACACGTGAAAGCTTCTCTTTGTGCAAATCCTCCGAATTTCATGCAGATGAGCCAGTCAGGCAAAGATTACTATATGCTAATGGTTTAGGTTCACTTCGTCCACATTCCCATTTTGGCCACTTATCTACCTCTTCGGCATTCCCAATTCGACCACACTTCAAACTTAAAAACTAGTATTAAAATGACGGAGTTCTGTTTTGAAAAATATACAACCGAATTGAGGATCTCTTTCTTTTGAAGTTGGGAATGTGGACGAAATGGGATTGTTGACGAACTAGGAAGTTTTACAAAATGGGAATGTAGACGAATTTAATCTAAACAAGATGAGCATTTGACTACGCATAGCGCTTAATAGGCTAAAAGTGGTTCAGAAATGCGTACCTAGTTCGTAGATAACCTGAAACCAGGCTAACTAGGTTTTGTCGTGAATATAATAATAACAAATATCTATACCTACTATACAGCAGTGATTCCCAAAGTGGTCCAGGTGGTCCCCTAGAGGTCACAGACTCGACGGGGTCTTCGTTTTCGTGAAAAAAAATTGGGGCTCACAAGTTTTAAGTGGAGTCCCTTGGGGGTCCACGAAAATATACCTGATTTCGATAGCATTTATAGAACAAAAACGTTTGACTTCGCTTTACATACCTATCAGCGTAGGCAAGAAATACACTACTCAAAAAACTAAGAGGATAAACGTAGCAGCAACAAAGGGGTCCACCGAAACCAGAAAAATGTTGGAGTGGTCTGTGAGAAAATAAAGTTTGGGAACATCTGCTACACAGTATTACTGTAGGGTAGGGAGTGAGCAGAAAGGACAGAATTTGGTCTGATATCTACATAGGTAGGCATGTCCGCGAAAAAAGATAGTGTGAGCTAGGGTCACGGGAAGATAACTTTCGTTTTGAGTTACTGTTGTAACGAAACGAAACAGTTGGCTCACCATAACCATAAATTTTAGGACTGTCTGAAGAGTTAGATCAATTTTCACTATATATCTGTAAATTCGTATTTCAATTTGGCATACACATCCTTTTGATAAGTGAAATATCTCTCGTTGGAGGTAAGGAAAGTTTTCAATTATAATCTTTTTAAGCCTAAAAAGTAGTGTTTTCTTTTTGCAAATACCCTGACAAACTAATGAAGGTACAAAAACAAATGAAACAAATGTCTGCTCTAGACAATTTTATCTATAATTTATATCTTAAAAATGTTTAATCTAACTTAAGAACTAAGTCATTTTGATGTAGTGCATAAGTTTTGGATGAGTTGCACTCACTAGTATGTTTTGTAAATATAACTAACAGAACCAGTTATTAATAGAGCTAACTTCTGAATGTTACAAAACTAAGAACATAGTAATTATTCTAATTCGCAAGTGCCTCCCATCCACAATAATTAATGTTCCTGGATATGCTAAAATACTAAATCACATATATCAATCTAAATTATTTACAAGGGCGAGAGAAAAGTTTTACACCATAATTTATCGATACATATTTAAGACGAAAACATTTTTGCGAAACCACAGCCAATTACAATTTGTCCATAATGTGCCATAAATTGCGCGAGTCGCTTTGTCACTATGCATAGCGTATGGACGGGCCTTTCGGGACTCCGTTATTGTTGCCAATTTTGTGACACTAACTAGTGCCTGCGATATGAGCCGCGCGCACGGGTAGCGACGGCCGCGCGCCGCTCCCCGCCGGCGGGCTCGCTCAGCTGTTTCCGTGTTCAAAATGTTCCAAAGGGTGATATTTATATCAATGGTCACGTGAATTTCCTATATCGTTATTATTTTGCGAGCAGTACGAGTAGGTATCATCAATACTGAAATATCTGATCTGCACTAAATTGTGTTTGTCAGGAAATCATATCTTGCAAATTCGAATTTAGTAACTGAATTTTAAAATACGTAAATTTAGTCAGAGCCGTTTTTGAGGATTTATTTACACATACATTTATTTACATGTTATGTTGTGTTAGAGGATCATAGATACAAATAAAAAATGACTTCATT
This sequence comes from Clepsis dumicolana, assembly GCA_963691665.1. NCBI lineage: Eukaryota > Metazoa > Arthropoda > Insecta > Lepidoptera > Tortricidae > Clepsis > Clepsis dumicolana. Next base: position 31,219,030 of record OY829505.1, on the reverse strand, counting down.
TTTGAATGAAACTACACAATATTGTATGTACATTAATTACTAGCAAGTGGCCCAACATAACACACCAAACCTTTCATAAAAATTTTATAATAAAATTATACATAAATATATATATAGGCTGTTTCGACATTGTGTATAGTTTATTGCTTATTATAATCACGTGATATCAAAAAAATCTTATTGTACTAAGTAATAGTTGAATCGGTAGTAGTAGTAGTAATAGTTGAATCGGGCTAAGGGACAACATAAGGGGTAAGTCTCGCGGACAGATAACTTATGATGTAAACCACTTGACCACTTGTTTATGTACTAAGGCAGTGTTTGTCCCCCCCGAACTCGGGCTGCAAGGTTTATATCACTTGTGTTGTATTGCTATTGAGAGGTAATTTAATACTTATTCCGTTCTTGTAGGATAATGTGTGAATCAAGAAAAACTTGTGCTTCACTTCACTTCGATTGATCGTCAATATAGCGTACTAGTGTCTCAAAATACTATGCGCAGGGTGGGGCTTGAAAGAACTTAAAAAGATGGTTAGACTCAGAGAGTTTGGTCGCCATGTAACTCCACTTCGACCGCTGGCTGGCTGTTCTGCTGGTCAGTTTGCTGCGAGGCCTGTTCTGCTTGGTCTTGTTGTATTCTCGATGGCAGAGGTGCAGTTTGACCTGTGCGTTAAAAATTAAGTTATATAAAAAATAATATAGTAAATTAGTCAGGGTTAAAAGTACTCACCATATTTATCATGGATTCCTCTATGCCTCTTCAAGGCGAAACGATCAGCGAACGCGGCGGTGCATATGTCACACTTGAAGGGCTTCTCTCCCGAGTGTACTTTAGCGTGATTCTTCAAGTGAGCTGCTTGACTGAACGCAGAACCGCAAGTATCGCATCTGTGTGACAAATGGAACTTAAGCACTAGGAAAATAAAGTTTAATAGCTAGGTTAAACAATTGACCAGAGAGGCTTCTGCGCTTACTTGTACGGCTTCTCGCCCGTGTGAATGCGGCGATGATTCCATAAAGTGGCGTGTCTTGCAAAGCCCTTGTCGCATACCTGGAATTTTTTTTTAAATTTAGTGTGCGCCTAACGCAAGATGCATTTCTAACGAAACATGTTGTTTTGTAAATATAATATTTGATGTACCAACAACAATTATCGAGTTTATAGGTATCGAGACGAAAGGGTTGCCAGATATTTCTCAAGCTCAAAGCTGGATTTAGAAACATTTTGAGTAATTAGAAAAGTTGAAAAACCCCGACATTGTCATTTGAAAGTTCAATATTTCGAAAACGGGTGAAACGATTTAATGAAACTTAGCTAAGAACCATCTTGATTAAACTAGCTTTCGATTTAAAAAAAAAACGCATCGAAATCAGTCCATCCGTTTGGGAGCTATGATGCCACAGACAGATGCACAGAGACACAGGTTAAACTTATAACACCCCTCTTTTTCGTCGGGGTAAAAAAAAAGCGAGATTATTTCGTCAAAAACGGGACACACAGAAATTAATATTTTTTAAATACCCTAAACCCTTTAAACCCTTTTCATTTGAGTTATAAAAGTAGACTACGTGACAATAGAAAGCCAAAAAAGCCATAGAAAATGCATTTTAATGAAAATACGTTACTTTAATTTCTATACTCATAAAAATAATTGTTTGACCTTCGTCAAGTAAAAGGTTGCTGGGAGAGTAAAATAATAAAATATCGAGTTTATGTTTAGGTACATAAAATTTGGATTTCTGAATGCTCACCTCACACACATAGGGTTTCTCCCCGGAATGAGTTCGTTCATGGTTTTTCAAATGTGGAGACTGTGAGAACTGCATACCACACGTGTTGCACCTGAACAAACAAACAATACACTGATTTTCTAAACTAGGAATTATGGTAGGCAGACGCCATCAGCGCTAGCTTGGTTGGAAAAAAATTGGGTCTAAAAATGTACGTTCATTTAAACTACCTGTATGGTTTTTCTCCCGTGTGTATTCTCGAATGATTTTTAAGATACACAGCTTTCGCAAAAGCGATGCCACATATGCCACATTTAAAGTTTTTCTCGCCAGAGTGCAGTTTCTTGTGGGACCACAGCGACGAGTATCTCGAGAATGAGCCTCCACATATATTGCAGTGGAAAGGCTTGTCTGTATTAGTCTGATTAAGTTTATTCTTGTTGCCGCCTACAAATATGATTCCTGAGCCATTGCAGTTTTGACACTTTGTTACGGAGGCCAAGTTTCTCTTTTTCACTGGATGGTGGCCAGGCACTGGAACAAAAGGTGTTCTTATGATTATAAAGATCAGACGCTTTGCGAAACCAGAAGACAGATTGAATACATAAAGTAAGTACATATACAGTATCATAATAATTCAACACGACAATTTCACTCGTTCACATTAACTGCATAATTATGGATAAGGTTCATCATTCATTGAACAAGTGTTATAAGTAGTTAGGCATCGGATCGACAACACCCAATTCGAGCCGTTTAGTATACTTTGTGTGAAACTCCTTTCCTTTCTTGGGGTGATCCCCAGTACAATTTTTGCATGGAGGGGATCAAAATAGGTGATCCTAGTGGACATGCCCCGCACTAATCGGCACAGCAACGGCACAAGATGGAGCGACGACCTAGTAAATATAGTGGGACCGCAGTGGATGTGGAAAGCACAAGACCGGTCTGAGTGGAGAGCAGTGGCGGGGCGTGAAAGTTTTTGTATGTAAAGCCGGAGCAAAAAAAAACCGTAGGTAGTTAGGTACTAGTTTGAATATCAGGTACAACAACTGTTACCGCCGCCGCGCCGCCCCGCTACCGCTGCCAATGTCTGCGTTTGCAGCTCAAGTTAACTATGTGTAAACCACCTTCGCTATATTTGACATCACTGGTGTACAACAATATGTAAAAATGGCGTTTCAAAAAGCCGTTAAATACGGATATACGAGGGGCGGCTGATAAGTAATCTCCTTGGTCAGAAATATATACAAAAATAACGCTGGCTGGTATGGATTTATATTCATTTGTTATTCTATTTTCAAAATGTATTACATTCATTTGTTTATTGCATCACGTTTATTTGTGTCCTACAATTGTTTCAAACATGTCGGTAGAAAAAGTGAAAATGGATAAAATCGAGCAGCGTGCGTTGATTAAGTTTTTGACTAAAGAAGGGAATACGCCTTCGGAGAGCAGACAGCGTATGTTACGTGTGTTTGGCAGTTTGTGTTCTTCCGAATTTGTTATAAAGTTTTGGTCAAAGCAGTTTAAGTTAGGTCGTGAGAGCCTGGAAGATGATCCTCGTAGCGGAAGACCAGTTTTGGCCGTCACCGATGAAAATGTAGCCAGGGTGAAAAAAATTATATTAGAGGACCGACGAGTGAAGCAGTGGGATATAGCTAGAGATGTGGGCGTCAGTAAAGAGCGAGTCAATGAAATAATTCATGAGCATTTGAACATGTCCAAGGTTAGTGCACGTTGGGTCCCCAGAATGTTGACTGCATTTGACATGGAGAGGCGTGTCAAATGTTGCGAAGAGTTTTTGGATATGAGTCGAGGGAAAGAGGAAGAAATAATTTCTAGAATTGTAACATGTGATGAGACTTGGATTCGACAATGGGACCCGGAAAGTAAGCAAGAGTCGTTACAGTGGAAATTTAAGGATGAGAAGCCGCCTCGGAAATTCAAGGTATGTCCATCGGCAGGTAAACTTATGGCTATCTTTTGGGACACAGAAGGGATTTTGCTCATAGATAATTTACCGAAGAAAACTACAATGAATGCTGATTATTACTCAAACTTACTATATCAACTAAGAGAGACAATAAAAGAAAAACGGCGAGGTAAACTAAGCAAAGGAATTCTGATTTTGCACGATAACGCACCAGTGCATACCGCCCGCACAACGAAGCTAGCAATTAAAGACAATGGCTTAGAAACCATTGACCACCCCCCTTATAGTCCAGATTTAGCCCCCTGTGACTATTTTCTGTTTAGACTTCTCAAGAAAGACCTCAGGGGACGAAGGTTTATGACCGATGACGAAATGAAGGCTGCGGTTACTGACTTTTTGACGACAAACCGAAAGATTTTTTTTTAATGGTTTAAATTCAATATTTGAAAAATTTTATAAGTGCATTTTACTAGCAGGGGACAGAAAAATAAAAAAAAAAATAGCCACGACAGTCTTTTGTTTCATTGTTAGGTAGATTACTTTTCAGCCGCCCCTCGTAAGTACTTAAACAAAAAAAAATCTAAGCAAATATCGGCACAAAAGGACCTACCTTTTGTCGGTCAACCAATTACCTATACTTATCGTTGTAATGAAATGAGCTAAGTACATAAATATATTACATATTTTTTTAAAGAACCCGTCTTTTCGTTTTAAAAATGTAAGCATACTTTCATTGAACAGACAGTCAGTTTTAACAACAGACAATCAAATCAATTATCCTCAAAATAATTGTCAAGTGAAACAATTGCCTTAAAATCTTTAAAAATGAAAATATGTAAGTACACTTACAGGTATAGTTCTTTACTAAAACGAACCTCGAAACAGGACACGCACGGCGGTAAAACACACACTTGCACAAAACAATGACGTAAATTCTCCCTACTGATTTGGATTGATCAGCCTGTATACAAGTTGCTTACAAGGCTTTTGCTGCTGTGTCTGCTGCTGAGGTTGGGTGGTGGCGAGCGGGTCCGAAGTCGGCTGCACTCCGCTCACGCCGCCTACTTCGAACTTCACGTTGTCCTCGGAGGTTACGAATATTTGCGTTGCGTTTACTGTTGAAGATAAACTTATAAATAATTAGGAGGATGGTTCTGATGAACAGAAACTATTTCCTCTAAAATGGAATTATTTCCTCAAAAGAGTCCAGAAGGCATGCAGAAGCAAGGACTGAGTTAAGGTCAAATACGAGGGCTGTTTGATAAGTACCCGTTTTCTAAATATATTAATATCACTGGCCGCTAATAAGTACACCACCTTTTTAAGCCATTTTTCAGAGGCGGGAAAATTAAAAATAAATGGCATTCTTTTGTTTTTTTCTTATTTGACAACGATTCAGTGAAGGTGTGAACTTAAAATTGTTAAAATGGAGAAAGAACTCATTTTTGGAAGGAAAAACATTTGATGAAATAAAAGTAAGAATGCAAGCGGTTTACCATGAATGTGCTCCTTCAATGACAACCGTCAGATATTGGTATAACGAGTTTAAGCGGGGGAGAACAACCGTTTTTGATGAGGATCGCCCAAGCCGGCCAGTCGAGGTGACTACATTCGATATGGTTAAGAAAATTGAAAGTATCGTTTTAGCCGACTGCCGAATTAAACTTCGAGAAATCGTTGATGCTGTAAATGTTTCAATCGAGTGTGTTGTACCCTACACATATTAGAAGAAAAATTGGGTATGAAGAAAGTATCGGCGAGGTGGGAGCCGCGTTTACTCCGGAGGAGCAAAAACGGAACCGACTGACTACTTCGGAGCAGTGTTTGGCCGTGTTCAAACGTAACCCGAAGGAGTTTCTGCGTCGTTTCGTGACCGTGGACGAAACGTGGGTCCACCACTACACCCCGGAAATGAAAAAGCAGTCGAAGCAGTGGATTTTACCGGGTGAACCTGCTCCAAAGAAAGCAAAAACCGTCCCATCGGCTGGAAAGGTCATGGCGACCGTTTTTTGGGATTCGCAGGGTATTATACATATTGACTATTTAGAAAGGGGAAAAACAATAACAGGGCAGTACTATGCCAATTTATTGGATGAATTTGACGCCGTGTTGAAGGACAAACGACCCCATTTAAAAAAGAAAAAAAGTACTGTTTCATCATGACAACGCCCCGGCTCATTCGTCCAGAGTTGTGTCGGCTAAATTAGCACAGTTACGCTACGAATTATTGTCTCACCCCCCGTATTCTCCAGATTTGGCCCCATGCGATTTCTTTTTGTTTCCCAACCTAAAAAAATGGCTCGGTGGCAAGCGATTTGGATCAAATGACGAAGTCATTGCCGCCACAGAGGCCTATTTTAATGACTTTCCAAAATCATACTTTTTGGATGGTTTATTGAAGCTTGAGTATAGGTGCAACAAATGTATAGAGTTAAAAGGTGACTACGTAGAAAAATAAATGTTTTCTTTTTCCATAAACGGGTACTTATCAAACAGCCGTCGTATGTAACAAAAACAACTGGCTTGCGAGACATCTCTTAGTGTAATTTTAATTGTGCTCTGTAATCTAAGGTGGCATGATGCACAGAGAAAGGGATTGTTTGTTGGTGTTAAGAGATAAGGCCTGCTTAGCGTCATTCAAATAACATTTGTAAAAATATATGCTTACGGGTTTTACTAATATGGACTAATTTATAGTAATGGATTTTCTTAAAGATTTCGACGAATTGAGAACCTCCTCCTTTTTATGAAGTCGGTTAAAAATGTACGAGTTCTTGAAAAACGCAAGTTGACAGCGTAGCATTTTGTACACGAGTGCGACACTTACATGTCGACAGTAGTGGCGAGCGCCGTTCTCATTTGCGTTTCAACTGCTCGAGACCACTACTTTCGACTACTCGTGATTTTAAGCTACTAAAAAACCTAACATGATTTTCTAAGCTATAATTAGCTCGATATTTCCAATACATACGCTGGTTGTTTCTCTGCTGCTCAACGGAATCTTGCGCAATACAATTTTCGCAGCGTATGAGTTTGGGTCCTTTCCTTTTGGGGTTACTAGTGATGGGTCCTCCGCATGTAATGCATTTTTGGACTTTGTCCACCAAAATTGGTTTGGCTGAAAAAAAAAAAAGAATAACAATCCAGCCAATGCTAGCTCCAATCTATCACATGTATATTTTTTATATTTAGTTTATTTTATACGACAAGGAAGGCATACGAGCAAGTGGGTCACCTGACGGTAAGTAATCACCACTGCCCATAGACACCTGCAATCCCGAGGGGTTTATTGATACGTTGTCAACCTAGAGAGCCAAGATGAAATGCCTCTTGTGCCTATAATTACACCGGCTGTCTTACTCTCCACATTGGAACAAACCAGTGCAAGCACTGCTGCTTAGCGGCAGAATTAACGAGTAAGATGGTGGTAGCGATCCGGACTGACCTCGCACAAGGACCTACCACTCGATCCATTTTAACTGTATGTCACAATGGAGCAGTAAATTTTGCTAAATTGGCCACTGCAGAGGTTTTAAGTTCACTTGCTTGTCTGTATTTTAATTAGCATGAGCATCGCCGGTGCCTACATTGGGTTTTCACAACAGATCCGCGTTGGCCTTAAACAACGAGATTATAACCTATAGAGACCTAATATAAGTCGACCCGACCATGTGAAGTGGTCTATGACTTGTCATTGATATATTTCGCAACCTATTTGCTTTCCGTCAGTTTCGACCATAAACTAGAACCGAAGACGGTTTGACATTTCAAATATAAATCACCCTCAATTTACTTCATCATGTCCTCTTGTGCCGTTAAATGATGCGAAGACAACAGGAAAACATGTAATGTAACAACAAATAATATCACTTTTCATCGGTATGTCCATTTCTTTAATTTTAAGAAAATATTTTCAAAAATTTGATAAATGCAACGCGGGTCAAATTAAACTGGACAGGTCCGTCACGTGTCCACTCCCCGTCCTTTTTGCTCTTACAGTCAACATGTATGTCTATCCCTTATTATCGTAATTACCCTTATGACGCCAATGCCTAGAGCGGTGCAGTGCATTTATTTTGTATTGTCGATAATTATCCACTTTTTTATTTGTGGATTTTATTTACTACTATCAGTATGTACCCAAATATTTCATAGTTTTAATCATAATTATTCTTTTCGTGTATGATTATTGGATAGGTAATGATAACAAAACAATGTTATTTTATTTTAACTGTATGTTTTAACCCTCGACGCAAAAAGAGGGGTGTTATAAGTTTGACCCCTAGTGTGTCTGTTTGTGGCACCATAGCTCCTAAACGGTTGGACCGATTTGAAAGCGTTTCTTTTTATTTGAAATCAGGGTTTCAAGCGATGGTAAACTAAACGAGTTAAAAAAAAACTTTTATTGATTTGTTGAACTTTAGAGGATCATGTGAAATAAAACGGATCACTCACGTATATAAGTCGAGTTTAGCTCAACATGTTTCGGACTAATTCTAATAACTCCCACTCGCTGTCTCGCTGCCGCTGGGTCGTACGCTCCCAGAGGAAGGACTACTAATTAGTCCGAAACATGTCGGGCTAAACTCTACTTACATACGTGAGTGATCCGTTTTATTTCACTAGATTCTCTAAAGTTCAACAAATGACCAAAAGGATTTTTAACTCGTTTAGTTTACCACAAAAAATTTCAAAGTTTAATATCTTTTCTTATCTTATACTACTTAAGATGTTAGTTCCTTTACCAGGTCATTTCAAATTGCATTTCTTAGTTGCAAAATTAAAGTCACAGGCAAAAGCTAGTTACTGATAAGCAAGCATAAAAAAATGCAACACCTTTTGTCGATATCGATAGAAAGCATTAAGTCATTAGCGTACGTCCCCTAGCGATCGGGTTCGGATACTTAGGGATACTTCGATTGTTTTCTTTCAAATTCGCATGTATTTCGTCTCTCGTAGTGCTCGTAGGCCTTAAATAATTTACTGCTCAGCAGAATCGCAACAGTGACACAAAACTATCCGTCCTATTAATATTTCCATTTAATGGCAACATTGTATTGGACAAAAACAACTTTGTGATAGGGTCAGATGTATTTATGGTTAATATGGTTATGGCTCTGTATAGTCGAACAAACAAATTCCTGAACCCAATCCATCATAAATGTTTTAACAGTAAATGTCATAAGAGCACCATAAGAGTCATACCTATTTCAGTTCTTAAATGATTCATTGTTAATTATAATTACTTAAGACATATCCACCTTTTTTTTTTATACGAGGAAGGCAAACGAGCAAGTAGGTCACCTGATGGTAAGAGATTGCAGATGCGTTGCCAACCTAGAGAGCTAAGATGAAATGCCTCTTGTGCCCGTAATTACACCGGCTGTCTTACTCTCCACACCTAAAGCTACAATCACCATCAATTCAATATCCCATTCTGAGTATGCCTAATGTCATAATGATTGTCCTTGTCATGTTATGTGATGTGATGTTGATGTCACAAAGAACCATCTTGATTAAACTAACTTTCGATTATAAAAAGTTGTGTTCAAATTGGTCCCTTCATTTACGGTTTAGGACCTACGATGCCAGATAGACACACAGATACATCCATATGTATATGTATACACAGGGTAAACTAAACAGGGTAAACAGGGGTTAAGAACGTCTGTAGCTGCCTTTAGTATAGTGGTTAACCCAAGGAAGCATTAACAATGAACTTGGGTGAGGCAAAGTAAAAGTAACATACTGTCTTGCATTTGCACATGATGTTGTTGTTGTTCAGTAGAGTCCGAAGACAGGATTTGTATGTGAGGGGGCATTGCGACTTCGTTGCCGCCACTGACACCCGTTGCAACAACTGTTATGTTGCCATCTGTAATATAAAGACATTTTTATTAGAACAAACATGAACAGTTTCCTGACTGCTTTAATACATTTCAATACCGCTTTCAAAATTATTAGGCGGCAACAACATTTTATGGATTAAAATCACACTTGTCTTTTTTTTATGTTAAAGTATTATTTACCTGAATCCTGAGCGTGTATCCTTTTATGAGCGTTAAGTAGAGTAAGGTGTCCAAACATGAGCCCACAGACATCGCATTTGAAACTTATATTTGATATGGAATTTTGTATTCCATTTGGGGCAATCTGCATTTGATTGACCAGTGCATAGTTGTACGAGAAAGGTTGTGCTATGTAGCATGTCTTGTCATCACTGGTGGTCAGTTGGGCAATGTTGACACCACCACTGGAGCCACTGGTGTTGCCAGAGCCAATTTTACCAATCATGTTCACGTTTGTAGTAGTGTAGCAGAATGTAGGAAACTCCTGGGAATACACAAAGACAAGTTGTTGAACAGCAAAAGGAATGTGTGAAGCGAAACTACAAAAAGCATAGGAATGATGCAATATCATATCAAATATCACCTTAATTTCAATTGTTACAATAATATTGTATGGCTCTACTTTGCAAGTCTCCTGAATAAAGATCAATAATTTTATATGAAATTGCTACAGTAGCATAGAAATTGGTACTTGAACAGAAATCTTTTTGTTGTGCTGTTTAAACAAAAATTTAATTTAAAGAGTGGTTTAAGCTGTGAGTGGAGCAGGCATACACATCCACCAGTTCAAAAAAACTAAGGGGTGAAGACTTTTTTTTCAACATATGAATATAAAGCCGTGGTCCTAAACTTAGTTTAGTTTATCTAAAGTTTATTTTTGTAGTCAACTTTTTTGTCAATAGTCCGCAGACATCAAAGACGGCGTTTTAAAAGCTAAAGGTTAATCTTTTGTATTATTACGAGATAGAAAGAGAGGCCCTTGCCGGCAGAGGGACACTTACATATTGTATAGGCTAGATCAGAAATAAATATAATATTATAAACCATCCATGTCGGCGTCTGTCTCAGAGAACGCCTTTTCTATCTTGCACCTAAAGCCATGCCAGCAACAGAAAATACATCATACATATGAGCTCTAAGCAATGCTTGCTGTCCAAGTAAAATTAAAATAATCGCTCTGCCTTAAATAGTGTATTATTAGAACATGTGTATACTTATTAAAAAAATGTATGCAGAACTTTGATATTGACAAAATTACTAGTCTTACTTAGCTAGGAGTAGATATCATTATTTGTACAGATTTTTGTCTGGATAAGTTTTAGAGTAAACATCCAATACCTACCTACTGAAATAGTTTCAGGGACCACAATAATAGTGACTAGAAATATTATTTTTAAAATGACTAGTTTTAGTAGCTCTTTTTTTTTTTAATCTTATATTTTATTGAGGCTTTGGTACACCTGATGTGACCATGTCAGCCTCATGGGGAGACTAGGTAAGTATTAATAGTTTACGGAGCACTGCCTCCAGTGCTGGATCCCCTAGCAATGAAGGAGCTCGCTACAAATTTGTAAATTTGGACAGCATCTCCGGACAAAGGGTTGGACAACACAACATTAGCAAGCCATACATACAGTATTTACGGAGCGAATGTGAGTGGTGGTGCCGGTAGAGGACGCCAAAGGAGAACTTACGCCGACAATATCGGTGATATTCTCCATAAAGGTCAGGTGCGTAGTACTCGGAACCGGCGAGCGTGTATGAATGTGGAGGCGGCTAATGAGGTGTGTAAGGATCTTGGCAAGTGGCAAGCCATAGTTTCTGCCTACCCCCGTGGGAAAGAGACGTGATTATATGTATGAATGTATGTTTAGTTCTTAAATTAGCAGTCTTAAGTTAAGAAAATATTTTAATGGAATGTGATATAAAAAAAAACTAAAGTAACAAGTAGGTACTAAACAAGCAATTATTTTTAAAATTGTTATTGTTATTGCATACCGGAAGAAAATGACTAAGTGGATAGTGGAGTGAGTAAATTACATTGGCAAAATTAAAAACATGCTGAAGTGACTTTTGAAGTTGGGATTGTAATGTCCGGATTGCATCCAGTAATTCAACAGTTCTGGCATCATTAAATGCTTACTTGATCCATGTTAGGAATGTTTGGCATAATAATGTTGCTGTGTTGCATTCATAGGTACTATGGGTCAGATTAAAACAATTCAGGAATGAGAAATACACATACATACATACATAACAAACAACAAATTCGAAACCACAAATTTTTCATGGTCGATATGTTTTCTTTGTTTCAAATTTATCTATTATGTTAAGAACAGAATTGCATCAATTGACATTGTCAATAATTTTACTAAGTTCTTCTGAATTAGAATATAACAGTCTTAACTATAACAACAACAACAACAACAACAACAACAACAACAACAACAATAACACAATATAACAATGTACAAAGTCGAAAAGCACAAACTCTTGGGCTCTTCCCACTTGTACTTGTCTTGGGGGTATAATTGTGAATAGCCGGATGAGCCCACTCTCTTGACAATAAATCTAGATCTTTTAGACTATGTCAACCATCCAGGTACAGAGCTGCACTTTAGTTGAATCAAATAGATAACCTACTAAGCATTACATCTCTGCACTGTATTATTCACATTCGAAATTCATGGCTAGAGGTTGTTTTATGTTACCAGATTATCAGATCCCAACTTGAATATTAAAATATTTCAAGTAGGTACATTGTCTCCATAATGGTCAGATTTGATTTTGTCTTAACTTAAGAAAAAAAAAACAGTTGAAAAGAAATTTACAGGGTAAAAACAATCCATAACATATTCTAAACAAGCATACCCAAGTATATTTTTTGTAGATTTATTTTAATGACAAAAGAATTCTTATTTGGTTAATTTTATTGAGCTATAATGGTAGAAATAAATGGTATAAGTTATAATGTGCAAAATAAATTAAGTTTATACCTAGTTAAATAGAAGAGAAAGGGTCAGCATAAATTGGTCCTATCCAAAACATGCTGCTTGTTTTATCATTAATTAGATAAAATTAAAAATAGAGAAATACAAACACGAATTTGAACTAAGTCACAACAAAAAAAGTGGAATGTAAGTAGAGCCAAACATTATAAGATTCCTCGGCATCGTCACAGGAGGCGAGGACACAAAGCATTATACCTGCTGTTGCTGCTGGGACTGCTGAGTTTGTTGCGCGTTCTTCTGTTGAGCATTCTCTATATTCTTGCCTTGCGACTTCGGCGTCGGGTGCTCTTGATACTGCAGAGTCGGGACCGCGCCGGTTTGCACGGCATTCGTTGTGAACATTTCGCCGTACTAACTATTTACTTACATTACTAGTCATCACTCATACCTTGTATTCGCCGTACTGTAGATACAAATAACATACGGTTAATCACAAAATACGGTTACCGCTGGTTTAGATAAAAGCGCGGCTAATTGTAGAGAGCACGGTTACGCGAAAGAGAGACTTCAAAACACAAAGTGCGAAGGTAACGGGAAATATTTCTTATCAGTCTACTCGGCTCGTAAAAAGATCAGATGCTATGAAAGCAGAGTCTCGGTGCAGAGTCAATAAGTAAGAAAAGGATGACGGACTATCTACGGGCTTCAGTACATGTAAACGGACGCCATTGTATATTTGGCGAGAGACGCCGTCCTATGACCGTGCCGTGCCGCCATGTACATGAAATGACTATGTTACTGTCGTGATTCAGTTTAAGATTCAAAGCTTACCTTTCCTCCTTTTTGATTATTTTTGCTTTTTCAATTATTATACAAAACTTTAAATTAATACGAATTACTTGCTGTCTCACTTTAAAACCCCCAAATTCTCCATCTCACAAAAGAAACGAAATGGCGATACAAAATAAAATGGCGTCCAACAGGCTGACAACAAGACGCACCCAATTTTTGACATCCTTGTGTTGCCATTAACAAAATTCGAATCTGGATATTGGTAGATATGATAAAGGTGTTTCGACATGGTTTCAACACAACGACGCCAAAATATCCATGAATAGTTTTGGAATAGTTGCACACCACCCCATCACGAAAACCAACTAATGTACTACCGTTACTACTGTTACTAACGATGAAAGCCATTGTCCCTCTCGCACTTATGCATTTGTTAGAAAGTGACGAATGCTTAATTTCGCCGACAAAATTTACCGTGCTACCAGGCGGCTGCATTAATTAGGTACGTTTTGGTATGTTGTGATTACGTGTAAAAACTTTCTTTTTTTATCTCGATGAAGATGGATGAAGTATAGAACATAAGGAAAGGAAATCGAAATGTATGAAAATTTAAACGTTATGATTATTTGGTTTTTGTAAAATCATACCACTGGTAAAAAATCGTTGCTTCCTATTAGTCAAATCAGCAACTTTTAATGAAATGTCAAAACGATCCGTTAGTATGAAGTTTGTATTTATTTGAGAACTATGACGTAATAATTTTCAGTTATCAAACTGCCTCCTTTCACTAGTTTTTGTTAAGTTAAAAATAGTTTTGATTGCTGTAATAAGTGAGGCATCGGTTTTTATGAGTATTTTCGGAAGCTTGATAAGTGAAAATGTAAGATGATTTTATTCTGACATCAGCAAACAACCTTCTATTGTAGTGTAACGCTGGTTTTATTCTAGGAAATAAGAGGTGGGACTCTGGGGACACAGCATAACAATAAAACTATAACTTAGAATTATTTATTTACTTTAAATTGACAACTTGTCCTTCTCTTAACATAACTATATGCGTGAAGTATCTACTTAGTACTTGGAGCATGGATATTACAGCAGTTACCTACTTATGCTGCAACTAAATATACCAACGAACGCCCATTACTTACTTAAGCCTCATTAGGATAAGCCTCCTCCTCATATATGTAGCTACAAACTTGAAATAGTAATGAGGTACACCCTAAGACATTTTGTACTTTCATGTGGTAATTTTCAATCAATACAGGAAGACATATTTTATTTTTATACACTATAGGCTTGCGTGTGACCACAATCACGCCTGGTGGTAAGCGATGATGTGGTCTATGACGGAACATCCTTGCTTCGCAAATGTCCTTTCACCCTAGATTTGAAAACGGCTAGATTATAGTCTTCAGGGAACACAGACGCAGGCAGGGAATTCCACTCCTTAGCCATATGGATGATGAAGGAAGAGCTTCATGCGGATTTTGGGAATGCTGACAACATAAGGGAGCAGACCCTGCCTACATCTGGTCTACCTGAGATAGGAAGGAGCTGGTGGAATAAGGTCGTGAAGATCCAAAGCACACTCACCGAATTGTAGCCTGTTGTATGACTTCAGCAGCATACATAAGAGTGGAATTAAAGAAGTGTTCAAGAAGGATACAATGGCATTTTAAGCTAACTAAAACTGCAGTTTATAATGTGAAGCATATACTAGAACAACAAGAGAATATTGACAGTTTTGTTAAGTTTACCACTATCTTAGCTACACTATCAACTTTTACTTAAATCTGTCATCTCTTGATCGCTAGGACTACTGTCTGTGATCTTCATATCTGTTTCTCCTGTTTTAGATTCCCACTCCTTTTGGAACTTCTCAATGGCTTCATGTACTGTCTTGAAGCTTACTGGTAATAACACATCTTTAGTTTGTTGGCATTGATGAGAAACAGCTTGCTCTGCAAAATATAACAAATGGTGAAATATTTTCTGGATGATTTATAGGTACATTGATTAACTGGAATCAGTGGCATAGCTAGGGGCTTGCGGCAGGGGGTGAGGCGGTTTATATAAAATAATCAATAAATTTAAACAGTTGCGATTTTTGATGCTGAATTACAATATTCACACCTGCCTCTGGTACACTAAAATGTGGACAAATATGACATCAATTTATAAAATTTGGTCATGACACACTATTGCTACAGCCTAACCACTCACTTGCTTTGAATTTTGAGTTGAACTCTATTTATAAAAAAATATGAGCATTGACAGGCAACTCTAGTTGCCAAAAGCAATTCAGTGGTTAACATGCTACTATAATAATAAAAGACATTTATTCAACAGTTTGTAGGTATACAGCTTAAACTAGTGTACAATAACATTATGCTACTAACTATTGACGAAACATAAAATTAAGCTGGGTTTAAATTTATCCCAAGGAACTGTCAAAACAGTTGTAATTATTATTATCTCCATATGCATTACCATGCTACAGGAAGTAGATAAATTGTCTACTCGATTATCAAGTGTGGATAAAATACTGAGACATAAATTTAGTGTCAGCCAATGCTATGTAAAATTGATAAACTGGGTGGATAAACCTTCCCATGCTAGAGGGGCAGGTGCCACCCATGCTATGATACTCACTGACGACGAAAGGTGAACTTAGCTAGTTATTTACCTGAACCATCCTTAGGTGTGATGTATGTGTGTTTCACGTTAAGGTACTTGTTAGCCTTGCAAACATATTTCAAATTCTCCTTTGGCAATTTGTCAAAAAGGGGATCACTACTTTGAGGTGTGTGGTCCTTTCCAAAGAACATGTAAGTGCCCAAGGAGCTTTCTAATTGTCCTGTAATGATAAAGATGATTGTTATAATTACATTAGAAATTCACAAGTAATTCACATTCTGATGTTTTTTTATAGGTACCCGTGAATATAGTTTCGTCTAATTGTATTATAGGGTGTCTTTCGTTGATTCCGAGAACATGTACCGATCTATAGTTTTCTATGTTTACACTGTCCTCAAACTCAGCGAAAACTAGAATTTCCTCTTCAGAATTGGTAGATCCTTCGCAGCTCATTTCTGGTTCAGGTCTTTATAACTCTTGAACACTGAAGTTACAAACAATTACGAGTTTTAACAACCACTTAAGTGCAAAGGATATCAATGTTGTTCATCACATATTAAAAAATCATGAACTTTTTTGTCTGAGTAGAGTAAATTAAATAGGATAGGATGTATATATATACATATACTGATATACACTCAGATTAAGAAGTATACTACTGTAGTCTTTGGATTGGATAGATAAGATAGGATGTCATTCATTCTGTCATTCTAAGGGGCACGGAAGTCGAAGCGCCAAGCAAGTAAGGCTACATGGACGTACTGACAATAACGGTAAAAAAAAAACTTATATTAGGAGCTTAATTAAGAGCCAGTATAGCATAATTATAATACGTTTTTAATAATATAAATTAAAACTTATTTTCATATATTGTAATATAAGGGCCTGCTACACGGTTGGCAACAGAGCTTCCAACACAGTGACCTTGGTCGATTTCCAACTGTTTGTATAAACAACCTTGCAACGCCCTTGGTTTACGGGCGTGCGTTGGCAACGCGTTCGCTCCACCGTGAAAGACGGTGGAAGCACCGGGTGGAAGGCTTATTGGCAACCGCACGAGTGTGTTGCAAACCGCGTTATCAATCGTTAGTTCAGTTATGTTTATGTCTAAAGTGCTAAAGCGACATCAACTTTTTGAAGTTTTGAAAGGCAAGGAACCATTTTCTATATTTTCTCCACGAATTCTAGTTCGCGACGCACTGAAGTTGTATCAAGCAGGGTTTGAGACCGTGTTTGCAACCGTCGTTCCGACCGAGCAACAAACCACAGACTAAGGTCACGTTGGTGGAAGTTCTGTTGCCAACCATATAGCGCAAGTTTCAGGTGTTTGCAACCGTGGAAGCAGGGCCAATACACTTTTAAGATATTTGATCCTGGGCCATGTTTTATAAAGCTACAATTTACAAGCGGAAGTCTCTTTTTGACAAAAGGTGATAGAATGAGACTTCCGCTTGTAAATTGTAACTTGTAGCTTTATAAAACACGGTCCTGATAGTTTGTACCACACTTTATGTCTATGGTCAGACTATGAGAATGGATTCGAACAATTTATTATTACTCTGTGCTGCGACGGAGTGTGAGTGATCATCTGCGCAGCGCAGGTATACGACCAATAAACGACTGAGCACAAAGCAGGCAGGAGATTTTTCAGGAGAGCAAAAGGCTGACATTCGGCATTTTGTGAGTGCAGTCCAACATAAAGCCAGCAAAACATGTCTGACTGGGATACAGTGACGATTCTTCGGAAAAAGCCGCCGAAAGCATCAGCTCTAAAGACTGAGCAAGCTGTAAATGCCGCACGCCGTCAAGGTTTACCAGTTGAAACTCAACAAAAATATGGAGCCGGAACGAACAAGCAGCATGGCACTACTAAAAACACAGCAAAACTTGATAGAGAAACTGAGGAATTACGACATGAGAAAATACCTCTTGACCTCGGCAAACTTATAATGCAAGGGAGACAGTCTAAGGGCATGAGTCAAAAAGACTTGGCGACTAAAATCTGCGAGAAACCGCAAATTGTAAACGACTACGAAGCAGGTCGCGGAATTCCAAACAACATTGTTCTTGGAAAGATTGAAAGAGCAATTGGATTAAAACTTCGCGGAAAAGAACGTGGCCAACCGCTACAGCCTCCTGGAGGAAAGAAATAACGGTTTCCCTGGGAGGCGAAGACTATACTCCGATTTGTTATCTGCATAATATCTTATTTCTAACTCATATTTGCTGTTGGATGTGTCCTTTATTATGGTAACATGAATGATGTAAGCAAGCATTTATTTTTCTTTCGTAATCTGGAATATTCTGTGATGTGTTACCATCACGAAAATAAATTTGTTAATGTTTAATTCAATAAAGGGGACTTTTTGTTTAAATTAGCTGTATTTGAATTAATCCATGTAAAATATCTAGTTGTGATAAATGTTTTGGTTCTTTTGTACTCCTAAAATCTAATGAAAGATATAAACTGCTATGACTAGATCAAAGATGTTTTATTTCTACCGCAATCCTGACAATATTAGCCTATCCCACGGCCCACCTGTTGTATCTTTAGGATCACTGGATTTATTATATATCTTTATACATGCTGTTCTCTCCTCATTTTGACCAGCACCCATTATCATGTATGCACGTTATAAGGTTATGTTCCTATGATACCCAATACTAGGTAATTCCTATTAATTAGTACAATGAGATATTGAGTTACATAGATAAAGAGTAAAGTTCTTGGTTTCTTCTCGGTTCTACAGTTTATAAAAAAAACCAGCAAATTTGTTTCAAAATCACATGTTGGTAAACTAAAAAAAAAACATGTTATTAAGTATACCATACACCGCGTTTACCATCAAAGAGAATATACCTAATCACTACGTTTTACCATATTCTTGCGAATGTGAATGGCATGCGTGTGGTAAAATTCGCTCTTCGATCGAATGGAAGGTTATGACTAGCCCCTAAATTACGAAAATTGAAGTTCGTATCGTATCATCCCGCTCACTCTCGTGTTAAATAATATTAGCTTGAGAGGGACGGCACGATACGAAGTCCGAATTTTGCACTTCGTAGTCGGGGGGGTAGGTATATTTTATTACGTTAGCATAGTGTTTTGTTTTATTATTCTAATTCAGATGTTTGATAATGTTTGATTTGTTTGACTGTTATGAAATACTACGGTGAAATTTGGGTGAAATCTTATTTATAATCATTATTCGAATGTCTAGTTTGTGTCTAGTCTATGATAATACCATCACCTACTCCGAAGTCCGAAATTCGAAGTTTGTATCCGACCATCCCTCTCACTTTCGTGTTAACTTATGTTGACTTGAGCGGGACAGTCAGATACCAACTTAAAATTTTAGACTTCTAAAAGTAAATTACCAAGGAACTATTTCCATGTAAATTACTTGTAGCCACAGCTTCTAGCAGCTTGTAGCTGGACAATTGCCCTGCCATCTACGCATACAGTTGACCAACACGAAGATGATGTCAAAGTCAAACTCAATGAGAGATTGCTTTACATGTTTATGTAAAGATTTAGGCTTAACTCACATCCCTAATACAGTTCAAAATTTATTAAAATTCCCACAGCTGTACCCTTCAATTTTCAATTTCATTTCATATTCCTTTAAAAAAGCTTTAAATTTATCTTTCCGTTGACCATGTCCGATCACATGTTCGAGTAGTTTTAATTAACTCCAATTACTTTTATGTAATAGCTTTTACTTAGCTTTTTTTGTGTTTCTTATGTTTAAGCTGGTGGCCTTGTAGCCAATGCTTTTTATTAATAAAAAAAAACAAAACAAACTCAATGAATGTCAATTGTCAAGCTCGAACGAAATTCATCACGCTTCACGCCGTTTTGTCAATTATACCGATCGAAGATTTTGAAAAAATATTAAAAAGACGGGTACTTTACGATAAAATAGCCGAAGAATGGGTGAGTAAGAGTTTGTATTAATGTAATTCACTAGCTTTGGGTAAAATAATTGTGTTTATCATGTCTCTTAACTACGGCTCTAATGATTCTCAACATGGTGTGTTCCGTTCTGCTGTTAAACGTGAGTATTCGAAAACAAGTCCTTAGCGTTTTCTGTTAATTCCCTTTCTTTTATTACTGTTCAGCTGGTAATAGCTGGGAATTAAAATAAATATCCGTCATGATTCTATTGCTTAAATTCAAAGCAATTCCTAGACGCTACACAACTTCTCAACCCAACTGAAGAATACTTACTTACTTCCATTTTACTACTTATACAGTTTTACAAGTAAGATGAGATATTGTGAATTCAGATTTTAGAGAATTAACCGTTTTTTCTATACCTTTCTAGTCTTAAGGCTTAACTGTTAGAAAATAGACATGTTTACATGTTTGTTGAAATCAAGTGTTACTTTGCAGAAGTTCGTATTTTTTAATTACAAATAAACATGTATTATTCATGAAACAAGAAAAAAAAACTATTAATCAGAATCTTATGAAACCCAAAACATAGATAAAGAAATGATGCTAACTAATTTCTGTAATGTTCTTCTAGGTACTCCTTTTGGGAACTTGACAACTCCTGCTGCTTCCACAGCTCCTTCTATGTTTGGGGGGTCCGGCTTTGGTACTACAACTACCAAACCTACAACAGGTATAATTTGATTTGTTTATAGGTTTAAATATAAATTCTTCTTACTTAACATTGTACACTTTAAACATGAAACTACCATGAGACTCAATCATAGTGAAATAAGCAGATTACTCACTTGTAATTGTAGCATGGGCTATTTTCCGCAACTCAACGACTAATTTGCGCCTATTTTGCCTAAACATTACTCGATACATATAAGTCGAGTTTAGCCTGACATGTATAGCAGAGCTGTGGCACACAGTGTGTCTTGCTGCTGCTGGGGAATGCACTCCCAGAGGTAGGACTACAAATTAGTTCGAATCATGTTGGCCTAAACTCGACTTATATATGTGAGTGATCCATTTATTTCTCTATGATTGTACAATGATTTATGAAGTAATTTAATATTGATTGAATAAGAAAATTAATATTGAAACCTATGAGATCTATGACATGTTTCAGCTTAAAAACTTTGGCATTTACCTCAGCTTTGGAGTAACTGTTATGAGGCCAAAAATAATGACTGTTGACAGTGTAATGCAAGGAAAACATTCTGTTTCTTGCATTTATAATTGTCATTGTCACTATGTCCTTTCAGGCTCGAGTGTGTAAAAAAATGTATTTATTTTGCTGTAACATACACAAATACTTATGCTCTTTCTCTTGCATTACTGAACTATTTTATGGTAGTAAATCTATCTTTTCTCTTTTTTATAAAGCTATTACAGCTCATATGTAGTTGTTTTCTCATTGTAACTGTAATTTTTCAGGTTTTAGTTCATTCGGCACCACAACAGGCACATCGTTAGGAGGGACAGGAAGTTTGACTTTTGGGAGTACCGCACCAACCTTTGGCAGTACTGCACCAACATTTGGAACCACTGCTCCAACATTTGGCAGTACGGCCCCAACATTTGGCAGTACCGCCCCAACATTTGGCAGTACCGCCCCAACATTTGGCAGTACTGCCCCAACATTTGGCAGTACCGCCCCAACATTCGGCAGTACAGCCCCAACATTCGGAACAGGAGCACCAGCATTTGGTAGCTCAGCTCCAACATTTGGCACCAACACATTGACTACAAACACTTTCGGTGGAACTTCTACTCTAAGCACTGGCTCCACATTTGGATCAACTTTTGGACAGAAGCCTGCTACAAGTGGATTTGGTGGATTTGGTGCAGGATTGAATACAACAAACCCCTTTGGTCAACAAAATCAGGTAATTGTTTTTCAAAGTCTGATTAATGCTTTTTTTTGATTAATCATTTAATTATTTAATACTACTACTACTTTAGCAGATGGATGATGGCATGTACTTTACCAAAACTTAATATGCCTACTTATGTCAATGTTATCCTTTGGTATTGTTGACTGACTTTATTGACTCATGCTTTTCTGCTAGGTATTATGTTCCACCAAAAATTCTGTTGGGTACAGACATGCATTCACTGGCGAAATTTATTTCACATAATATGTCTTAATAAAAATCGGACTAACCTAGTTGTGTATGACTGTGAACACATACATAATGTACCTACTATCAAGACGGCATTGTAAGAGCATCAAATTTTATTCTGTAACATTTTAATCTTCATCGACTGACCAATGAGCGTACCTAAGGACTTGAGCGTCATGAATGGGGGAGTTTCTTCCCACTTTTTGTTGTGCTAAGTAGGTTCACTTGCATCATCTATTCTGTATTGGTTGAATTTTTGTAATCCGTCCATTCCACCTAATACTCATTTTAATTATACATATTGAATAATGAAAAGGTTTGTAGATTTAGGAATAAAATGAGGTGGGATAATTTTCATCCAAGAAAATTGCCGAGTTCCCGAGGAATAGCAATAAATGTATTTCGCGCAGCTGAAGTCGTGAACAGAACCCAATTTGGATTATGCTTATGTGTAGAATACAACCAGTTTTGTGTAGTTCTCGATTATAGTTGCTACAGTTGTACATGTACATGAGTTTACATATGCAAAAGTTCTCTTTGATAAAGTGTATTGTTTTGCAAATGCGATTTGATTGCATCATTCTTGTGTGCATGTGCATAATTGCTTTGCGAACACCGACACATAACCTTGGAAATAAATTGAACGCAAAAGGTTCATAGGTATATCAAATAAAATAGGTACCTAATTTGCAATAATTTTCATGTAGGCAATTTTGTTTTAATGTAGTTGTTTGATGTTTGTTTTTTAGTTGACATGAGTGGACTGTTGTTATTGCATTGTCAACAAATCAACAAATGCGTACCTTTCAAGTTGATCTTATCATGGGACTTTGGTGTAAATTAACTTGAATGTTTTATTTCCAGCATATTATATTTTATTGAACATACTCAGGGGCTTTGCTTGTTTGCATGAATCAATTACCTACGTTACGATGTGCTTGTCTGTTTTGACAATATTACCTACTTACACAGACTTACACAAAGAATAACATTTTAAGAATGAACATTATTTAGTCGGAATAGTGGCACTAAAGACTGTCTTACTATTTTTAGAATATTATGTTATGGTATTAACTCACCAGGAGGCGCTGCAATTAACTTTTTGTGTGCACAAATGTTCCCATTTATCTCCTAAACGGCTTGATTGATTCGGCCGCAGTTTTTTAGGGTTCCGTACCTCAAAAGGAAAAACGGAACCCTTATAGGATCACTTTGTTGTCCGTCTATCTGTCTGTCACAACCTTTTTTCTCTGGAACTCGTGGAGGCAGCATGCTGAAATTAATATCAAATACTTAAGCCTGCAGTCCTTCAAAGCTGTGAAAAAAATCAACCTTCTAAGTCAACGCAATCAAAAGATACCGTAATTAAATAGGCTGTTTCCGTACAAAATGCCGTACCCCGAAAACCTAAAGGATACTTCTAGTTGTCCTAAAAACTTGAAAATTGGTATGAAGGTCTTATAGCACAACCACTCAGAAAATTCTCAAAATCTTAAATTTTTGTCTGTCTGTAGATTTCACAGACCAATATAAGATGACTCCACACTGCGTACATTTTGCTTAGGAGCAGAGCTCTGTTAACACTGGAGAAAAGCGTTAAAATCTTTCTACGGAACCCTCGTGCGCGAGTCCGACTCGCATTTGTCCCGTTTTTTTTTAAAGAAACGTTATTCCTATGATTCTTATACTTAATTTCTTCAGCATTAGAAAGAAAGTGAACAATCACGTAGTCTTTTTATTGTAAAACGCCTTTTAAAAATAAGCAACCATTACTTATAAAACCATAACATAATTACATCTCATTGTTATTGTTCTTTAACTGTTACTTATTTTATAAAAATAGTTTTCAATAAAAAGACAGGTCATGCTTGTTTATCTTTATTCTAATGCAGAAAAAAACTATGTAGATATTATAGCTAAGTTCCATCAAAATCGGTTAGGGCATTTATGGGCATGAGAACTATTTCTTTGAAATATAAATATTCACTTTTTTCCAACTTTTCTGAGGTCTACTTATTATAAAATATTTGACCTGTCAATTAATAAGTTCGGTTTTTGTGATTTTAACTGCACAAGCGCAATTTTAAAGGCATTTGAAAAAAAAAGTCTCAGCTGGCAGCGAAAGTTATTATTTGAATTTCAAGACAAAGACATATGTCATATCGAGGGTTGCATGGTCAAACCCGACAAGTCGACTTAATGTGTTTATTAGTTTTTTTTTCAATAGTCAATTATTTCAATTGATATTGATATTTGCGCTCTGTTATAAAAAAAAAAAAAACTAGCTATTGCCCGCAACTTATCTGTGCTCCTCGGGATCTTTACACTTTCCCAGGATAACATGTACAGTCCGCAACAGAAGCAGCTAAGCAACCGAAGCGGTCATAATGATCTGCACAAGCTCTTATGTCTATAACAATAGAGCCGTGCTTTTGCTGCTGACTGTACACTATGTCAAACAAGGATAGTATTAACAGTTCGGTTTTATCAGCGAACTATAAAGATATGGAAGCATAACGCCTATACATCGTCGCACGAAAGTAGCTATGACCTTATAACACGCTCAACTACGACGCACGTACACATGACACTCGCGCATCAAAAATTTCAGCCCGCCAATGAGCGACGACACGCGTCGGCTGCGCTCGGCATTTCTCTCGATAATGATCGGTCAAACCATCGAACTATCCCGCTCAGCCAGGACGGTATGAGTCATGAAGTATGGGTTTTTAAAATGTGTATTTACTTAATTAAGAAAGGTAGTTCTAGTGTTTTTCACATGTGTATGGTTTCTACACGACTTCACGACACACGATGACATATTTACAAAATTTTCAAATTACCACGAAACAATAAT
This sequence comes from Clepsis dumicolana, assembly GCA_963691665.1. Classification (NCBI taxonomy): domain Eukaryota; kingdom Metazoa; phylum Arthropoda; class Insecta; order Lepidoptera; family Tortricidae; genus Clepsis; species Clepsis dumicolana. The sequence goes on along the minus strand of OY829505.1, from coordinate 31,194,205 downwards.
ATTCACAATCGAAACTCCCGTGACACAAGCCCGCACGTTACGAATGTCACGGCTGACTGATGCGCGGAATTTGTTTATTTATTTTCCCCACTCACAACGGCACCTTTTTGGTGGAACCATTTATTAGGGTTCCGTAGCCAAAATGGCAAAAACGGAAACCTTATAGTTTCGTCATATCCGTCCGACCGTCTATGTCACAGGCATTTTACTCGAAAAACTATAAGAGGTATATTGATGAAAATTTGGTGTATAGGTGTCTTCTAGAAGCCGCTACTTAGTTTAACACTTTAATAAGAAAACTAAAAATGTCACGGGGGGGGGGGGGTCACTCCTTAAAAACAGAAATGCATCAACGTGTGGCACATATTTTGACAGCTCTTTTAAAAGCACTGAGGTTCCTATCCTATTTCAAAGCATTTTTTTTGATTAAGCTAATATTTTCGGACATAATCGCTCCGAAAGTTGCATAAATTGTGTGTGTGTCCCCCTTATCTTCTAAAACGTAGAGCCAAAAAATATGAAAAAAAAATGACGAAGTTAACGTTTTCAACATGATCGGATTGACCGTTTTTGTGTTATTGCTGGAAAACTACGCTTCTCAACAAAAGGACGTAAGAGCCATGAAGATTCGCTCTTTTCATCGGTACTGCATTTCTTTGTAGTAACGGTTACGGAACCCTACACTAGGCATGGCCCGATATGCTCTTGCCTGGTTTTTGGGCTTAGTTACGCTTCTATAGATATTATTATTAGTAGGGTTTTATGCATGTTTGTGTAACAAACAAAAGAAGTTCACCTCTATCGTATTAGTATAGATAAGACATAGTAATTTCAGTTACAGCAGCAGCAACAACAGCAGCCGGGGCCGGCGTCTGCGCACGAAGCCCTGGTGGCAGCGGTGTTCAACTGTTCCGTGTTCGGAGACGAGAGGGATCAAGTGCTGGCCAAATGGAACCTACTTCAGGCGCAGTGGGGCATTGGTGAGTTACAGTCCTCAGTTTTTTTGTAATGCGCGTTCAGTCTAATGACTCACCGTATTTGATAAAGGTAAGTTGTGATGCTTATAGAGGCAGAAGGCCAAGCCATTTTCTCCTTTTTAACCGACTTCAAAAAAGAGGAGTTTTTCAATTCGTCGGAAACTTTTTTTTTAATGTATTTTCCCCGATTACTCGAAGACTGCTTTACCGATTTCGAAAAATTTTCTTTTGTTCCAAAAGGTACAGCTTTCTAGTTGGTCCCATTGTCATCAAGTCAGGATCTGATGATGGGATCTCAGGGAAATCGAGGGCAACCCTAAAATGTTATAGGCATGTATCATGTCGTGTGCTTCATATGTTTTCGAAAGCTATTCAAGTACTTGCGTTTGGTAGTCATCATCTCGTGTTGATGAGGTGATGATGGAAGGTACAACTCCTTAACGGTTAGGAGTTGGAGGATAATTAACGTAACTTAAAATTGTGAAGTAAAATAATCTTTTAACAAAAAGTTAAAGCACTTTCAAAAACACATAAAATAATTCTCTAAAGCCATCAGCTTTATGGCCTACCACACAAAAATATGAAGACGCGGTGCTTCATTCAAAGAATAGGTATTCCGCTCGCACCGCACAGACTTTCGTTGTGGTAGGCCATAAAACTGATGGCTTTAGAGGATTATTTTATGTGTTTTTGAAGGCGGCTTTACTTTTTGTCAAAATGTTTTTGATTAAGATTTTTTTTTTACTTTCTTTCAGGCCAAGCATACTACAGTCGCACGGCGCCACCGTTAGAGCTTAACGAGCAGAATCCGCTGTGCCGGTTCAAGGCAGTCGGATATTCACGTCTGGATGATAAGGAGGACAAAGACGGCCACGTGGCTATGATGTTCAACAAGTCTGCACAGGATATCAAGTAAGTTTTGGAAATAAATACGTGTGTAACGGGGATGATGGCTAGATGGTCAAACACACAACTTTTTTTTGAAATGCCAAAACGTTCACTATGACGTCATAGTTTTAAGTGATAGAACTGCCACCTTTGCAATTAAAAATCGTGTTAGTTGCGGTAATAGGTAAATGCGGCATCGGTTTTTTACAAGTGTTTTCGGAAGCTTGATTATTGGAAAATGTAAAATGATTTATTTTGACATTTATCGTCTTAATTAAGTACAGTCGAGTTCTCCAATATCTATACAGTCAACAGTTCAAAAATATCTATACACAGACCTTATTGTCAGTTACATAAGGTCCGTGTTTAGATATTTATGAACAGTTGGCTGAACAGATATTGGAGAACTCGACTGTACCTGTCAGAGATCGGATTTTCACGGCAAAACATAAGACTGTCGCAACCTTGTTAGTGCTTGAAACTGTTTTTTATCAATATTGATAGTTGCGACGTTTAATGTCTTATCAAAGAGTAATGAGGGTTTGCGGGTAGTAGGACTTTGTGAGAACGCCCGGATCGCTACCACCATCTTACTTGCTAATCCTGCCGCTAAGCGACAGTGCTTGCACTGTTGTGTTCCGGTGTGGAAAGTAAGACAGTCGGTGTAGTTACGGGCACAAGAGGCACTTTATGTTAGCTCTCTAGGTTGGCAACGCATCTGAAAACCCCCCGAGGTTGCGGGTGTCTATTGGTAGTGGTGATCACTTACTATCAGGTGACTTGCTCGTTTATCTTCCTTATCTAATAATAAAAGAAGTGTTTTGAAAGATTGCGATGATCTTATGTTTTGCCGCGAAACTTCAGATGTCTGGTAGTAATAATAATATTTTTAGGAAGATCTAATAGATAAATCTTTAAATGCCCGCTGGAAGTGTAAGTCGGACTTCGTTTGGTACTTAACGTGGTCATCGGGAAAACTTTTGTACAGTCAAGGAAATTAATTCCTGACCCGCCATAGAACATTTTCATAGTAAACGTCATAACGATTTTCCTTGTCAAGCAATGTGATGTCACTATGACGTTTACTGTGAAAAGGTCCCATGGTGGGTCAGGAATTAATTTCCTCGACTGTACGTACAACGATCCGTCACTACTTGTCTTGGTCGTTTGCGCACAAATGTATCGCCACAGAACCAATATCGGAATAGAAGGAAAGGGTGCATGTACGTACCTCGCCTACCGAAAAGAAGGGTTGAGAAGAGAACGTTACTACGTGTTCCAGAACCCGACCGCTTTCCGCATGCGACGTCAGGTATTAAAAACAAAATACCTTGTTGTTCGACAATTAACTGTTCAAACACCACAAAAGTTGGAGCTGTTAAATTACGTTCGTGGCGTCAGAATGTAGGTGCGTCAAAATGTTACACGCTCGGTTCCCGTACAAATCGGTGAACTCTTTCCTTCTATCCCGATATAGAGTCTGTATCGTGCAGAGTCTCTTGTCGTCCCTCCAGTAATGGCTTCAACTAAGTCTGTGCGAATTTCAGCGAATTGTATAAAAAATTACAGTAATAAAAACCTGTCGGATAAGCCAAACTGAATGAATCACCCTCCCATGTCGGGTTAATAACCATCGGTCAATGATGTCCCATAAGTTGGTCAAGAAATTATTGTCCGATATCCTGGGCGCACCGTCCTAAGAGCCGCTCTACCCCAAGATTGTAGATAAACTGTATGTAAAGTTCCTAGTGAAATAAAACGGGTCATTCACTTATATAAGTCGAGTTTAGCCCGACATGTTTCGGACTATTCCTAGTCCTTCCTCTGGGAGCGCACGACCCAGCGGCAGCGAGACGCACACTGCGCGCCGTGGCTCTGCTAAACTCGACTTATATACGTGAGTAATCCGTTTTATTTCACTATGATTGAGTCTCACGGTAGTTTCTAATTATAAAATGTGAACCAAAATGTTGTATTGCGATGTTTATTTTTACCAAAGTTTTTGCTCATTACAGCACCAACAAGCAAGTTCTTCAGACGTCGCTGTTTAATCTGTTTGGTAACAAACCTAATTTGACCGTCAACATCAATTCAGTAACGGCTCTCACAGAAAACAAAAGTCAGGTAAGCACGAAATGTTTCTCTTTCAGTTAACGTACTTACCTACCTACTAGACCTTGGATTTGATGTACTTAAGCCATCATCATGAAATGGTACCGAAACTGATAAGTTAATTAATAAATTTATTTATTTATCAAAAAATTTACACAGCATGTCATTACCAAAACCAAAGCACCTGAAAATTCTGAGTGTACAGAAGAATACATATAAAACAGAACAATAAATAATGAAGGGAAGGGTAATTAAGAGGCACGCAGCCATTAGCGTGATGGCACCATTGTTGGAAACTTAAATTTGACAAGCACCAGTAATGGACACTTGATTCTTAATTGAAAGATCGTGCGGTTGAAAATTCTGTTCTAAAATAAATGACTGTCCTTTATTTTCTATTAAATAAGACTTATTGTCCATTACTAGGTCATTGTTACTGGTGCCAATGCCAACACGTCATATGACAGTTTTTTTTATTGCGGCTGATCACGATGACATATGAATCCTAACAGGTGGTGATCTACGTTGTCGACAAGAATGCCAACGGCGCTCACATATCGGCTTCCGAGTTGGCCGCGTTTCTGAATGCCGGCGCGGCGCGGACGGCGCTGAGCGGTGCCGGGTGCGGGGCCGTGACGGCGGTCACGCGGCCCACGGCGCAGGTTCTCGCGCATTATCTGCAGACGCCACCACCTGGTTAGACTAACACTCGCGTGACGGAGCTATCCCAGAAGTTCCAAATTTTCTAGTTCCATATGGATCTACCGGGATATTCATTTTGAAGGAAATGTCCCAGAAGTACCATATGATCAAACGTCTACCTCTGCTAAGTACGACCTTTGTAGATTACTGATTACTACATAGACAACGTCCTAATCCTAACTAATATGTATTATAAATGCGAAAGTAACTCTTGTCTCTCTGTCTGTCTGTTTGTTACCTCTTCACGGGAAAACCGCTGCACCAATATGGATGAAATTTGGTAAGATAGTTTGAATATTGAGGAATAATATGGGCTACTTTTTATTCGGGAAAATTATATAGTTCCCGCGGTATAACGATAACCGAAATCTACACGGACGAAGTCGCGGGCAACAGCTAGTATGCAATTAAACTCTCTTCTTGCTGCTTTTCTAAACTAGGTGTTAAGGCGAAATGCATTCAAATTACTCCCAAAATGCATGATTCGACTTCACGGAAAATCCATTTTTCGCCTAATAAATCTGCAAATCTAACATTATAAAAATTTGATAATGAAAGTCTAAAAGTTTATCTAGTGAATGTGGGGACCCGAAACACGATTGATTAAACTTGCCTTGATAGAAAACAATCGCGAAGTTGCAGAAAATCTGCTTTTTTGGTAAAGGAAAATCTATTTTATCCGATAATGTGTCCGAATATTAAAATGATTTTTTGTCTATATATTCATTAATGTGTATATTAAGGCTTGTCGGGACTATTTTATTTTTAAATGGTGATTTTCATGGAATAAAAGGTATTTTATCCTTACACGCTACGTGACATGCGCGACGGCCTGCCGGCGGCCGGCTACTTCCTACACCGATCAGCCGGGCTGCGGCCTTCGCGGAGGGTACCCGTGTTTGACGTCTTAGCGCGCTACGCTCCGCTTCTTAGCCATAATAATTGTGTATTTGTACACTAAAAACAAACATGTCTCTAAATTTACTTCAACGACCAACAAACGTGACGAATAAACGTAACAAAAAGAAATTATCACGACTAAAAATCAAGAAATGAAATTATTGAACTTGACAAGGTAAACATGTCAGCATAGTATGGATCGGCATTTTTCCCATGATTGTAATTAAATTATATTACACCTAGCGTTTTTGGTTGTAATTTGTATTTTTACGTTAAAAGAATAGATTTGTATGAGTTCCAAATATACAAGTTAATACGTACAACCTATTAATGTTAGTGTTTTTCACTTTTCATCCTCTTAAAGTTCGTATTTATGCTGGGTATAAGCTGCATATAGTAAAATCTTCGTCTAAGACGAAGGCAATTAGGCTAAATATCCACCACACACGCTTGACACGCTATGGAATCTGTCAGAATACATTTGATATTCAATTTCGTTTCCTTAGTAGTTTGTAGGTATTCTATGACTTAGGCAATCAGACCAACAGCCACGCACACAATTTGCCACGATAATTAAAGTTTAATATTGTTTGATTCAAATAGTTGTAAGGGGTTTCGATCGCGATTTCGATCGCGAACCGCGAATTCGACTTTACTGTACGGGTTAAGGTGGCGGATGACAGTTTAACAATTTTGACGTAAAAAATGGTCATGGGTGTCGATTTCATGCAACTTGGCTGCGGTGAGTTCGAATTTGACATTATTTTCTTGATCCAAGATGGCGGATGACAGTTTAACAATCTTGACGTAAAAATGATCATGGGTGGTGATTTCATGCAATTTGGCTGCGGAGAGTTCGAATTTGACATTATTTTCGATCCAAGATGGCGGATAACAGTTTGTCATTTTAGACGCTAAAAGTTAGGCAACTGTTTAAATTACTTGCAATCGAAGTGAAAAAGTCTTATCCATATTATGCAAACAATTTTGTGATCCGTCTTCGCGCGCTGTCAATGGTGAGTATGGGTAGATGCGGGGCCCCGCGCGTCAGGCGACCGTCGGTTGTTTATTTCACCCTATTTCAACATTCCACGCACGAACTGATTTCACCTTAAAGGTATACTAGGTATAGATAAATAACCGAGACCATTTAATTGCATATGTAGTGGTATTGTGTGTATATAGGCATACATTTGAAATTTCCCTTTTCCCGTACTATCAGTATAAAAAAAGATTTGTAATAATTATATTGAAGAAGAGAATTCCAAAATAATGTCAATGTCAAATTCAAAATATCATTTAAGTTATGCGTATATTTTAACGGCTGATTCTCCTTTTCATGCGAACCGTACAACCAATACAAATGCAATTTCAAGCTCTCGCTTATTCATCTATGAAGATACTAAACTGATTTAAAACTAAAATAAAAACATAACCAGGTGAAAAGCCATGTGTGTAGTTCCATATGGAACTATCATTTATTTGACATTTACATATGTACATATTGTTCCATATGGAACTAGAATTATGGAACTTCAGGGGATCATGACAACCAAGAGGTCTGAGACAGAAAAGTTGTGAGCGTCCGCTCAGCTTACCCGTGTAGGTAGATATCAAAGATGTGGTGGGCACTGTAAACGGTAGAAAACTTTAAAATTAAATGTAAATGTTACTTGCTCGCAGAACAGAAACAAAGCTGAGACATAAATATATTATCCCAAATATTCTTTGCTGTATATATCATTCTCTAATGTCTATGTAACTTGCCTTATTTTTATTCTCCTCCGTCTTTACGTGGGTCAGGCTGCGCACAAGACACTTTTTCCTTCTGCGAGTATAGTTTAAAATATTTGTTAAAAAAAAAATGACGGTATCTACTACCTGAACTAAGCGTGGGTTTTTAATAATAATTAACACTGTTTAATTTAAGAATATACAACTAGGTACATGGATTTTGTATAAATTGAACTGGGTTGTTTGATGTTGTTACAATTTTACATTATTGAAATTGATAATGATGCGATTTGATCAACCATATTAACAGTTGGCTAGCTTGTGGGGTTTGCTTGTATTTAAACGACTCGACCACGCAGGTGTTGCCATACATTCTTGGTGGATGGATATTTATTAAGCTGAAAGTTTTTTATTTCTGATTTCGTTTTTGTTATTATTATTATTTTTGATAATCAGTTCACGTCTGCCTCTGACGTTCGTGTCGTCGCGGCATACTTAGTTTTAAGGCTTAGTTTTTAGGTGGAAGGGTCACACTGAAAACCAGCGCTACTGCTTGCCGTAGCATCATGCTGAGGGTGACCCTTTTAGTGCTATTCGGCACATATTTTTAATCGTTAGTTTCTAAGCTGTCTTTGTTAGTTAATAGTGTTTGCATTGTCTGGTTATTGTTGATTATTGATTTGTTTTTAACTGTATGTGTATGTGTCGAATTAGTTTCTAATAAATATATGTTTCTTCTTTCTTTCTTTTCTACTGAAAACACGTCGTAAATAAAAAACAACGAGTAGCGCGAGTCAAATATCCGCTTGGATCGCTAGTGTCGAGTGAGGTCTATCTGTCATTCTCCACCAATGAAAGACAAGCTACTGTCCTATGATTGGTGGAAATTGACAGATAGACGTCACTTGGTCAAGCAACTTAAAAACGTAAATATTTTTTTTAAACTTTACAATTGTAATTCTTTCGAATAGCACATTATTGCTACGACTGCATTTCTTTTAAAGATTGCCCTCTGCCGTTTAGAGCGCCTCTTAAATATGTTACTTGGTACCACAAATCAAACAAATGGCTTAGAATTCAGGGGAGTAGATAGTATTAGTCATAAGACTCAGGATAGCTGGGTTGTTAATATACTGGGTAAGGTGGGTTATTGACTTGATTTTTGTCGGCAGGGATGGACATGAGATTATGGAAGCAGGCCCAAGCGGACAATCCAGACCCGGACAATTACATACCCGTCCCTATCATTGGATTTTCTGAGGTAGGTTAAATACATTTAAGTATGATTTCCAACAAACGGCCGGCACCGTATCGGATCGGAACGTATTTTACAATATTTAAATGATATTAAATAAGCCGTGATAGCCTAGTCATTTGACCTATGGCCTCTCAAGCAAGAGTGTCGTGGGTTCAAACCCCGGCTTGCACCTCTTGAGTTTTTCGGAATTTATGTGCGGAATTACATTTGTAATTTATCATGAGCTTTTCGGTAAAGGAAAACATCGCGAGGAAACCTGCACACACCTGCGAAGCAATTCAATGATGTGTGTGAAGTTCCCAATCCGCACTGGGCCCGCGTGGGAACTATAGCCCAAGCCCTCTCACTCTGAGAGGAGGCCTGTGCCCAGCAGTGGGACGTAAAATAGGCTGGTGATGATGATGATGATGATTAAATCATGTACACAATATTTAAAGTATATTACCAAGCCGCGCATAGCAGCATGATTGCGGGCGACTTTCGCGACACGCGATCGTAGCCGAAAGGATCTCGTTGTATCCGAGCGGATCCTTTCGGCTGTCGTCGCGTGCTTGAGAGTTTAATAAGTATTCGATTAAAATGATTAATTATTCAGATTTTAAGTTTAGTATAATATACTCAAATTTGGGAACCTGAAAGCGTGATTTGACTAGGCGCAGATCGTATGTGTCGACATCCTGCCGGACGCGTTCGGCTGTCGCCGCATCCGTTCCGATCCGATAGGCCGTTTGGTGGAAATCATACTTAACACATGCATTTATGTATACATTACATTGTAAGTGGCGTCGTAGCAAGTCAGTTGTATCGCCTTTTCAATTTTTGCTTTGACACCGGCCAAGTTCCAAGAGATTGGTGCAAAGCTGTCATTGTACCTCTTTATAAAGGTAAGGGCTCGCAACTTGACTGTAAAAACTACCGGGGCATTAGCTTACTCAGCATCGTCGGCAAATTGTATGCGAAAGTGTTAATTGAAAGAGCTGTGAAAGAAACCGATGAGAAAATATGGGATGTGCAAGCGGGATTTCGAAAGGGTATGGGATGTACGGATCAGGTCTTTTCCTTACGAAACACAGTAGAGAAGTATTTGGCAAAAGGTTAAAAGGTCTACTGCGCTTTCGTGGATTAGGAAAAGGCCTATGACAAAGTGGTGAGGAATGAACTTTGGTCGGTACTGTCAATGTATGGAGTGAGCAGTCATCTCATTCGAGCTCTGAAATCTCTCTACGAGGATTCCAGTGCTTGCGTGAGGATAAACGGGTCATACACTGAATGGTTTAGCATCGAAAAGGGTGTTAGACAGGGATGTGTAGCGTCGCCGTGGCTGTTCAATTTATTCATGGACAGTTGTTTGCAAGATATGAAAGATGATGAATGTGGTTTGAGAATGAATGGGTTAGTCGTCAAATGTCTTCTCTACGCCGATGACCAGGTTTTACTTGCGTCGTCGGCTGAGGGGTTGCAGGAGATGGTAACTATTATGCACGGATCTTTTGAGAGGAAAGGAATGAAAATGAATGTAAGTAAGACCAAAGTAATGTTATTTGAAAGGGATGAGCGTATGTCAGATTGTCAAATCAAGGTCGATGGAGTTAGGTTGGAACAAGTGAAAGATTTTGTGTATCTGGGGACTTTGTTTACTAGGGACGGTAAGTATGAGGAAGATATTGAAAGGAGAGTGAATGCTGGAAATCGAGTGAATGGGGCACTCCACGCCTTTATGAGTAGCCGCAAGTGTCACGAAAAGCACGGCTGGCAGTACATAGAGGAGTGTTAGTACCGACACTTATGTATGGTAGTGAAAGTTGGGTGTGGCAAAAGAAACACCAAAGTAGAGTGAATTGAGAGAAGTGAGAGATCTATCTCTCAAAGTCACACCACACATACTTCTCAACGCACTCTAGTGACGAATAATGCGATAAGAGAGAAGTGCGGTGTGAATGAAGATGTAGTGACGACAATTGAGAAGGGTATGTTAAGATGGTTTGGGCATGTAGAGAGAATGAGTGAAAGCAGATTTACAAAAAGGGTGTATGAAGGGAGAGTGGATGGAAAAGTGGGAAAGGGAAGACTCGGCGAACGTACTCCGATCAAATCGGTGATATTTTGGAAAAAGGACAGGTCAGGAGTACCCAAAATCGAAGAGCATGTATGAAGAATGTTATGAGATTAAGGGAAGCAAAGGTTGTATGTCAGGATCGTAGCAAGTGGAAGTCCGTGGTCTCTGCCTACCCCTCCGGGAAACAGGCGTGACTGTATGTATGTATGTATGATACATTGTATGTTTCAAGGGCAGTACAGGAATTGCGAACCTCAAATCAGAAAACTATCTTTGACTTCGAGCTTCTACTAGACCTTCATTCTTAATTCTGTACTTACCGCCCTTAATACACAATATACTATTTCTGTATCATCACAGATTAGGAGCCGTGCGCGGTGTCAAGGCGAAGAAGCGAGCTTGCAGGCAGAATGGCTGCGGCGCACCGCCGACGAATTAGCGGAGCTGCGTACGCGCCGCGCCGCTGCCGCCGCGCGCCTCGCCCAACTAGCGGCGAAGTTACACGCGCTGCGACACACACTATTGCAGGTACAACAACAATAGCGACAAAAATAATATTTATCTGGCATAAATGGCTAGAACCCGTTTTGCACAAGAGTCTTATGCGTATAATTTGATTGGATAAAAAGTAACTAGCTTGATGATGATTAGAGAGCGGATTTGAAGTAGCTGTGCTCGAGCGAACGAAGTGAGAGAAGCGTCTCAGTTTCAGCTTGGACAAAATTTTCTCTGTATGCCCGGCTGTTCTCTACAGGTCGCATTTCTCAATCGATTCTCCTGAAGTTTTGTGAGTAGGTTCCCTAAATAAATTGAAGTTTTTGGAAAAAAATCCCGAAAAAATGTCAAAAAATGACCCGATCCGATCTTCGTGAAATTTTATTTTAGGGGTGATATTTATAGGTTTTTTTATCGATTCAATCTTTTGAAATAAAAAAAAAGTAAAAAAATGAAGTCGCGAGGTTTACAGCTAACAGAGACACTAGTTGTAGTAATAGCTATGTATCTACTTCATATCGGCTCTAGTCATAACCGATAGAGGAGATCCCTTTCTCTAGCTTTTAGCTAGCGGTGTGTATTGATGTATATTGTGTTTGTTACAGGCGATAGGCCGCAAGGAGGTGATGGGACGGGTCGGAGCGGCGCTCAGTCTCGAAGAGGAGGCTGTCCGCGCGCGCCTCCACGAACTAGCCTCCACGCTCTCCACGCCGCCTCTTTACAGTGTAAGTATACTTTACACCCTTGAGCTTGCCCGACTTGAAAATCTTGATGCCAACCGCCAGCTTCGAAAAAGCCGACCCAAATAAGCCCTCCTACAACTGTACTTTTGATTCAAGTAGGTCTCTTCATTGTGCTTCTTGCAATAGGACCTTCAAAACCAAGTTTGGTTTTGCAAGTCACACTCGCGCCCCATGCAAGGGCTCAGGTAAATTAAGCTAAGGGTGTCGCCGTCGACGGATACGTCTGGGTGGACATCATACTTTATAAGCAATGATCGGGTTTTACGGTGCAGCACGGCGGGATATCGGGTAGAAATCTTAATAATTAATCATTAAACCTTAATCTTAATATGGAAATTACCAACATCCCAGGACCTCGTTCGAAATAAAATGCTGTCGATATGATATATATAAATATACAGCTTAAATTTATTGTAACATTATATAGGTCAATCAACTTTTTACTGCCACTCGTTGACATGGAGATGTCCCCTGGATAACTCGTCTAAAATAAGATTTTCTAAGACCCCACTCACCCGAAAGTGAGGATTTGCATGCTTAGGAGATGAAACACGAAGGAATTGGCATGTAAACTCTTATAGTGGTGCCTTAGAAAATCTTATTTTAAACGATTTACCCAGGATCAAAAAAAAAGTTGATTGACCCAAATGTATACCCCAGTTAACCATGGAATAGTGTCTTATTTAAGTCGCAGAAAGTCGACCTTAGCCTTGTGAACACTATTTAATTTATAAAACACCGGGGAAAAGCGGGAAAATCTTTGTACGGTCCGACTCGCACTTGACTGGTTTTTAATTTTTTTTATACGACAAGGAAGGCGAACGAGCAAGTGGATCACCTGATGGTAAGTGATCACCACTGCCCATAGACATCCACAACCCCTAGGGGTTTGGAGATGTGTTGTCATCATAGAGATCTAAAATGAAATTGTTGATAAAAAAGTCATAAAAAGAGTCGGTTTGATCTCTGAAAATTATGACGTCATAGTTGAGTAATCAACACTAACCGATCATTTTGACATTGGAAAAAAAAAATCCGATTTGAACAACTAATAGGCATCAGCAGCATTCTGTGAACTATCAGATTCCTCGAGACTCGTTTTATGCAGGTGCAGGTATGATTTTACATTTACACCTCTGCTAAGGGGGCATTCTGAAATGTGATCGTGATCACATTATATTCATCGTATGATTTGTGGCTGAAAGCAGTGTCTATGAATACGAGTAAAACACGTTTATCTGCGTACCAAATCATGATTCGTCCAACCACATACCCCTAATTTATGTCGTCTACGCGCAGATTACATTATCCTTTTGACATTCAATGTACTTGTTAAAAACGCCACATGTTTATAGCTATTCATTATCTGTATGAAAATCCGCTTAACTTTCATGTGACTCAAAGATCAGACTATCGGCAGACTGTGTTATCAGCGATCGCGATTACATTCGTCCTTGTAGACCGAAATTACAGCACTCGCCCTGCGCGTGATCCGTTATCTGTATATCTTTACATATGGTGTTAAAACTGTCGGCGCATGTTGGGGATATTGTTGATAAATTAGATAAATGGCCCCCGAACTTATTGCGTTTCATTGCGGCAAAATCTGTATAGCGCCACGCCAAAAGGAAAGGTATATTTTAAAATTACGTTTTTTACTTCGGTTACCCTGAACTGTAAATAATCTGAACCTGTAAGCGAAATGTTTCACTTTCATTACTTCATCAAAGCTTCATACGCCCTTTTAGCTCGGCACGGCAGAAATATATTCACAAGTTGGATGAAGGAGTCCTAATTGCTTGTGATTTAATCAAGCAGATACTATCCAACAATTTTATCCCTGACCCACAATAGAACGTTCTCACAGTAAACGTCATAACTATTTTCCATCAAACAATGCGATGTCACTATGACGCTTACTGTCAAAAGGTTCCACGGTGGCCCGGTGGATCACGAATCTATTTCTTCGATAGTACAAGGTACCTATCTTTAGTTTTATACAATGAAACATTTATTTATAAGTAAGTACAAAAGTGAAAAAGGAGGAGGCCTGTGCCCAGCAGTGGGACGTAAAAAGGCTGGTGATGATGATGATGATAGTGAAAAAAGTTTTTCCACAGGTCAGGCAAAAATCTATCTTATGTCCAGGCCAGGTCAAAAACACTGACGTGTAAAAACATTTCTCATCATTTCTTTCATTTCTAATTACATAATTATGTAACTGTGCCATCGCACCATTGGAGTCGTGACCCAATGTAGAGTGTTTTCATAGTACATGTAAAATTCATTTTAATTGTCAAAAAATACGATCCAGCTAGTTCGATAGTACATGTTTTGTATTTACCTTGACCAGGAAGGCAAATTTTATATTTTTACTAAGCTTCATTTGGTATATTTGCTTCAAATCTTGTGGGGTGAATTTTAACGTTTTATTACGTCGATAGAGCTCTGACAGCAATGCAATAACAAGTACCTTCAGCAAAAGAGCTCGTGTATAAACTGTCATCTGAGCAAAGAACCCTGTCGTGATTGTGCAATCAACGGACTGCTGCCGTCGTGCTTCCGATGCTTAACAGTCGGTGTGGACTGCAGAGTGCGAGCCTGTAAAATAGGAACTCGAGTGTGATGGATACGAGTACCTACAGCGTGAGCGAGGCGGCCGTGGCAGAAGGCTTGTACGTCGGCCACGAGGTCAAAGAAGAATTGTGCATTCCCATATTAATTCGTCTTTGATCTCGTGGCTGACGTTGGTCTTAACAAGAGCTGCTACAGATGAAGTACATTGCGCTTTAACGCTTCCTGTGGTACTATTATTATGGAGTCAACCCGACGCTTAACAGTCTGTGTGGACTGCAGAGCGCGAGTCTGTGAAAAGGAGCGTAAGTGTGGTGGATACGAGTACAGCGTGAGCGAGGCGGCCGTGGAAGAAGGCTTGTACGCCTGCCACGAGGTCAAAGAAGAATTGTGCATTCCAATATTAATTCGTCTTTGACCTCGTGGCTGACGTTGGTCTTAACAAGAGCTAGTGCAGATGAAGGACATTGACTCTTTAACGCTTCTTGTCGTTATTATTAATATGGAGTCAACTGACTGCCGCCGTCGTGCTTCCGATGCGGAACAGTCGGTGTGGACTGCAGAATGCGAGCCTGTAAAGGAGGAGCCTAAGTGTGGTGGATACGAGTACAGCGTGGGCGAGGCGGTCGTGCCAGAAGGCTTGTACGCCTGCCACGAGGTCAAAGAGGAATTGTGCATTCCAATATTAATTCGTCTTTGATCTCGTGGCTGACGTTGGTCTTAATAAGAACTCGTACAGATGCACAATAAAGGACATTGCTATTTTAGTGACGAGAAAATTGGGGCATGTCCTATTCTATCAGACTGTTGGTCTGTCTGTATGTTGTACTAACTTATTTGCCATATTTGCAGTTTTTTCCGGAAAATAAGTAAAAAACGGACATTGATGGGTACAGCACAATTATTTTAAATTGGCCCACGACGAATCAGACACATAAGATACTTTGTTGAGCAAATTTCACCTCAAGTACGTTGTCTGTATCATCGTCTCAGAGTAATCACACTGTATAACGCTAGATGTGTATTTTATTTACTTGCTTTACCTACTATTATTATCTACTATATTTTTCCTATTATCTACTAAATCAAAATTTTATACTGTAAGTAGGTTTAATGCTCTTTTACGCGTCATTATTCGGTTGTGATATATCACATTCGTTTATAGACGAATCGAAATATCTGCAATCTGAATATACTTCCTGGCACTTAATCGCACTTTGTGCAAACGAATAAAAAAAACAGATTTGCTGTGGATATTTGAGGAATTTTTGTATAACACTGCGGACGCCAAAAGATAAATCCATTAATTATTTTATAATTATGCGCGTCTCAAACCACTTGAATCATGTGGTAATGACATGACGGAATGTACATGGAACTTTTCCTCGATAACTTCAATTTGTTATGAAAAGGTTCCATAATGGGCACACACGAACCGAACAGTGCTACAGTACGTGACAGCTATATCATGCAGGAAGTGAGTGCACGATAGCGACCGGTGACGACGTCTTTATTGCACGTTTTTACTTTTATAGTTTTCATGTAAATCATAGGAAAATAGTTTTATGGCTATAAAAGTTAATACTACTCTTGTCTTTTAATTCTTTCAACGTTATGATGTGTGTTGGAAAATATTTTGTGTTCTTTCGCAGGGGCTTGAAAATTGCTGATTTGAAGAGTATTGGTTTTAATGCGATTCATATTGGTAATGAGATGTAGAATAATGTTGATTGAATCGAAGTGACAGTTGTAACGCAATAGGGGACAGAACTTTTGCGATTCTTAATTAAAAAACTTTATTTGGCGACGTAGCTAAACGGAGATGAAATCTTTTAATATAAAATTGGTACGCCATGTAAGCGGTAAAAAGTGGAGAAGTCTTATATGTTGGCATAACACCTGTTGACCATGTAACCTAGTTTTTGAACAAATAAACTTTTGACTTTGACTTTGAAAGTCTATTCGTGACCGCGGCCGTTGCAATGCGGCCGAAATATCGAAATCATTTTTTGCTCAACCAGCTGTTGCCTGCAACTTCATCTGCGTAGAATTCGTTAGATAAAAAGCGGTTTATTAATCTTATTATACTCCTCAATGTACAGATTATCTCCATGCTTTTTTACTGTGAAGACAAACAAACAGTTGACAGTTACTTGCATGTTTTAAAATATTAAAATCAACGACTGTGGACGAGGTCCCATTATACAAGACAATTTATATCATACCTACTTGTCGTAGATCACATAGCCTATAATTAATCAACCTCTTAAACTTTGGCTTTCTTGTTCAGCTCATGGGAAAAGACTGGGGCTTTTACAGAGTTTAAAAATACCTGGAAACAATAAATAGACACAAAGTTGTATTTGAAAGACTGCACACGTTCGTTGCTTATGCCATCAATAGCTTTTTAGCTCAGTATAGCGCGTAGTGGGTCTATTCTATATTCTCTCCCAAACATATCGGTAGTCTTAACGTAATGTAATGTTTGGGTAAATGATTGTTTGCCAAAAAAATTAATTATGGTTTCCGGTAGGATACATCCACTTTTCACAAATTTAACCTAACCTAATTTACCCAATAACGTATTCTACGTGGCTCACGTAAAAGATGTAATAAAATTTTACAGTTTCAGATGTAGAAAAATTGTCACAAACAATTTTATACGAGACAAAAGTATATTATGTTCTAAAGTTCTAACTATTGTAAGTTTTTCCAAACTTTCATCGTGTAAGTTTTTTTCCAAAAGCCATAATTCAATTAAGATTGATGTCGATGCGATAAAAGTCTAGACTGATAAAAGTCTAGACTGATAAATTTTATCTGAACGCCCTTTAGATTG